>JAPTGZ010000023.1:17057405-17073752 GCA_029814645.1 Fowleria isostigma | reverse complement strand
CACACACACACACACACACACACACACACACACACACACACAGCTCAGTGAAGCGCAGGTAGCCCCACCCACACCCATGAAGGAGAGACATTCGAACCAATTTAGCGTATTTGGAAAGGAGAAAATGTTGGATCACTCCCAAAATCTATTTGATTGTTCCTCTTGTCATTTTCATCATATCCTGAAAGTTTCATCAAAATCTGTCCAGTACTTTTTGCGTAAAGTTGCTAACAGACAGACAGACAGACAGAGAAATGCCGGCAAAAACATAATTTCCTTGGCGGACGTAAAAATAATGGAAATTTCAGAACTACCAATGAAGGAGGACAAGGACTGTGCTACATGTGCTACATACTCAAGCTATATTAAAGGAATGGTTTCAAATGAATAATAACAAGGAACCCTATTATTACGAGTTATGTTACTCTGACTAATTTAAGGCAAAAGGTAGATATTTGGTTTCCACTGGGCTGGGAGGTGGAGCAGCTATGATGGACAGCGTTGCCGTTCAAACAATGGTTTCCTATTGATCGGCCCAGTGGATCAGAGTCTGTGAGGAGAATGTGTTCTGTCAGGATAATGTGGCACCAGAGTTTCTGTTTCAATCACAACACTTGCTGGGCTGTAACCCACACTGCTCCACCGCGGGCATCCAGACACCAGCTCCCCAAACAAAGACAACTGTTTCCCCCATCTCTGACAAGTCAGCCCGTTCACAACAAGCAAGACATTCATTAAAAATGCAGGAGTGAACATTTCCAATAATTCACAAAGTCCTTTGCTGTCAACATCTGCAAAAAATCTTGAAGCTAAAGGGAATGGCAGGATTTCATTAAGTAAATTATGTGCTGGCAGTCACAGAGAGGGGAAGAGGGGGAAGCTACAGCCAGACCTCTAATCTAAACCGTACCCCGAAATGCGACAGCCTGACTGCACGTACTGAACCACACAGCCAAGACTTCAGACATGCGCACAAATAAAAGATAACTAAAACACACATTACAAAATAAATACAGTTTTCCCAAGGGAACACAATCAGTTAGGATTTCCACACGAGCATGTTTACAGCTTGTAAAAACTACCTGATTCCAGTGTTCAATTTGCTTTGTCTACTTGTACTTTCAGTAGAATCTGAGGACATGCGTTCCTGCGCTCAGTAAAGAAAATACCAGTGTGTGCAAGGCCTGGTCCGAACAGTGAGCTAAGCCACTGTAAACAATATGTCATACAGGGTGTTTTTTTACACCATCAATCAGAATAAAGGCTGTCTGCTCCCATTTAAAAAGCATCATCTAAGGAGAATAAGATCAAAGGTTCCAAATGATGTCTTATCATGCTCAGCCCCATGTTAGGACAAGGTAGTGGAATGAAGATATAGCTCCAGCAGATTCTATTCAGATAAGAAAAAAACAGATCAGATCAAGGCCCAGTCTCTCAGTTTACAGGGTGTACAGGAGAGAGAAGTGGGAGTTTACTGATCACTCATCCACAATGAGCTCCTATCTTTCCCCTCTGGCTGTAAAAGGCTTGTGTAGAGATGTCGAATGACATGGGCCCCTACAGTTAATCCACACACAGCATTCTGGAGGCTCAAAGAATGCACTGGCTATTCTGAGTTTTAAAAATACTGACAGCCATAGGTTCAGGCACAACTGTCAATGCTCCTCTGGGGAGGAAGGAAAAAAATCTTAAATCTATTTTCGCCAGCAATCAGACCACAGGCCTAAATCATAGCTGGCCAAGGCCAGTGTCTGGATTTATAATTGTGGGTAAAATGGTCAGAAAATAAAAACAGTATCCACAACTGGCACCTCCTTCAGTGTTGCCTGCCAGGCGATGCAAGGCTAGCACATTTACAGTGGCCAGCTCAAACGGAGTATTGTTCCCCCTCTCAGCCTTGAGAGGAGGCACACTAAAACACTAAACTAACAGTTGGACATTCCATACATTTTTAATGGCATCGCACGCTCGTTATTTGTTGCTGTAACCCTGTGCCCTGAGCTTGAATGAATGGCTCTATTGGTGGAGGCTGGTGCTATGGTGCGGTGTGAAGGGAAAGAAGATGGCAACAGCAGCCCTCCCTAAGCACACGACAAGATTAGCTCACTCACTTTGTTTGCTAAGTTATAATATGGGGCAAAAATTATAGCCTGAGCACACCTCCTGTTATTTCTACTGACTGCACTGTCTATCTGTGTGGTAAGGCTTAAAATGAAACACAGTCTACCTTGTCCTGGCAGAGCACAGCACACTCGGTAAATTCAAATGACAAGCACAGCACTGTGAGCTTAGGCTCACAGACATGTATGAGGCTGTAGATTAATCTTTATCTGTGAGCCCTTCAGGAGTAAGTCAAACACCAGCAGCACTGGCACCACACTGGCTTGCCAAGCAGAGACAGATAAATACTGAGCTCAGCAGGCGAGTTTCTGTTGACATGTAAGAGGTTTTAAGCTTTTCTGAGGACTGCTTTAGATTAACATTGCTTTCACTTTGCACGTAGAGGTCACACTACTTCACCACTTCTAGGACCTGTGTTTCCCATGCTGACTAAAGTACAACTGTTAAATTCAGTACAAACAATATCAACCCTTGGCCACTAGAATCCTGCCTCCCCATCTATTTGACAAATTTAAGATGATAAAAAGTGCTTACTTCTTACTTCACATTTCCGCTGTTTGATACAGAAAGCCCAGACAAAAGAGAATTCCTTACTGTAAATGCACAATAAGGCTTGCTATAAATAGTATAAGTATTTATTTGGCAAACACCATATTATGGTTAAAAAGAAGCAATGAAATCCAATGGCCAAAGAACCTCATGGCAATTTTACCACTCAGTATTCACATCAACAACATACTGCACATATTAATATGCACAGGCCCCTCAGGCATAAACAATAAATCATTGACCATAAATCTTTCCATGGAGGGTCTGGATGGCTCTAGTGAGGATGTTCAATGTCATAAACCCCAACAGAAAAAGTTGAAAGTCAATTTCAGACACACCACAGTCTAACAATGCTGAGAAAGGGAAAATGAAAAATGGACTTATCGCTCTTATCAATGGCTCTTTTTCTATGTGTATGTGTGTTACGTAAGGGGAAACGGAAGCCAGCCTCCCAGGACAGGAACGGATACTTGAGACGAGGACTGTGGGTACAGGCCCCACACCACTACAGAGAGAATAGAGCACAAGACCCTTCAGGATGTATAGCGAAACACCCACCCGCCCCTATTTTAAAATGGACTTTGCAAACTGGACATGACAAACGGGTGAGGAGAGCCCCTAACATCCCCCGAGATGCTGGCCTTCTCTTCAACATTCCTCATTCTCCCCCCGCTGTCAAAGGGGCAATTCACCGCCCTGCACTGCTACAAAACTCAGGCAGCTTTTTAAAACAGGATGTTTGTCTGAGGCCTCCTTCCCCTCAAATAAACAATCCGCAAAACCTGATTTCGGGAGGCAGGGTGGAAGCACTCGAGTCACATTATTTCCACATCCCGTATCCTGGAGCATTGGGGCTCCTGAGGGAATGTGGGCGGCCAGGCGCTGGGAAGGCTCAGGGCTGCGGTGGAAACCTGAGGCCATGTGCCAGGCTACAGGGGGAGATGAGCCCGAGCTGCATCACTCTGGGGTCTGTGCCGGAGGAGGGGGATCATGCCTCAGGGTGGGGAGGGGGGGACAGGGGTTAACATGCTGATGCAGTTATCACTCCATCAGACCGTACCTCAGTTTGAGTACTGTAGAGTCAAAGCACTGCGGCTATGGAAAGAAAGCGACATGTCTGCAGAGCGGCTAACAAAGCTACAAGTTATGACATTCACAAATGATGGAGGTGCGTAAGTATTTCATTTATGGTCATATGCGTATGTTATTAATTCAATCGCTAAAATACAGTTTTTGGGGTGGGGGCTTAGAGTAGGAGATGTTACAAGTGACATTCAACGCTTCTATATTACACAAAAATACAAAACCACAATAATTACCCTTTAAAATACACATTTTACAAGCACTAAAGGAGATCATAATAATAACAAGACAAGGCACAGTGTTGGAAAATGGATTCACATTAGGGCTGCACGATATTGGAAAAAACTGACATTGCAAATTTTTTTACCCCGCTACATATATATATGTATATATATATATATATATATATATTGCAATCTGAAAAAATACTCAGGAGAATATAATAGCTGTATGGTGCCGACGTAAATGGTCAAATTAGTTGTTACCTCTCCTTGTGGCAACAATTGCAGTTTCAATATCATCCTTCTTGTAGTTGAAATAATTCCAGATAACTGGCTAATAACGTCTTTTTGGCACCAAGTCTTCATTTTCAGTGATTTTCTTTTGTTTTTTGCGTAGTTTTCAATGTTGTTACCAGTGACTCACTCCATGTGCAGGGCTGTGGTCTTCTTCAATAAACTGATTAAGAACAACTGTGACTGGTGGATCGCTGCACACAGCCAAGTACCCTTGAAGTTAGACAAGAACACATTGAGTTCATTTGCCTCCTACATTGAAGGACCCGTGATGTGACTATTGCATAGATGCACATTGCAATAATGATGCTCAAATTATATATTGTTCAGCTATAATTCACATAAGATATACCTCAATCTATTAGCTAGTATACATGTGAGCAGCTATGCTAAGTGGCTAAAGTGAAAAAGTGCCCCCAAAAGTTTGCTTTGGGTCATTGTTTACCTTCTCAGAGTGATAGCACACTTTGGATTTCTTGCCGTCATATGAAATTAATTAATAACCAACTGTGTAAACATCAGTCGTCCTTGAATTACTGAGTAGTAGAGTATTGCTGCCCTTTAACCTGAGAGCAACCAATTAATCACAACTCTTCTCCCTAAAGTTTAGTTGACAGTTAGGGAACAGCCATAACCAACACCATGTCACTTAGAATCATGCTAGGCTGAGGACGAAAAAAATTAAGAAAAAGTACAAAACAAAATAGTTACCCACAAAATACATAGTGTACCACAATGAGCTGAAAAGATGATATTATGTGGAAATAACAGAGACAGTCCAGTGCAAATTAAGATAAAAATCCACCCCACACCTTTTCAGATGTGTATGGTAGATATGCCATTTAATTAGTTTTTAGGAGAAGTGGAATCACATGCCTTCAAAGTCAGATCAACATGAACTGGCCCAGGCTAATCTGCTTTAATCAAGAGAAGCATCACATGGCTTGATTAGACAGTCCAATTATTCAATGCATTTCCACTGTCTCTGACACAGACAGGGGGAATGGTTGGATGCTTAGTGCTGGCCACTTCCTGACACAAACAAACAGGCAGGCTGTGATTAGTATTGAGTGCACAGTTTAATTTGCTTAGCTCTAGCGTGTGAATGTATGTATGTATACATCTGGACGTAAATACGGAAGAAGCACCGTGTAAAACGGTACGAACAAAAGGGTTACAGCTATCCTGGAAGCTGTGCAGTGTACTTTTAATGTTCTTGAGGAAAAATCCTATCTCCTGTATCTAATAAGTACCTTGTTCTGCCTGGAAGAATCAGTCAATACCACAGTGGCCCTGACACAGTGGCTATCTGCAGACCAGACATTCATAGAGACAGCACTGGTGTTTCCTCCAGAGACAGAGACAGGGATTCTGCAGGTTTCAGGTTAAATCTTAGACTTTTAAAGACTGTTATGAATTGATTTAACCTATTTGCTGTATTAGTTGGTGGTATTTTTGATGTGAATACAGAGAAATATTTTCTCAGTGACTCTAATGCCCTTATACACTAAGTCCAAGCACTGAATCCAATCATTTTTATGTCCTCTCAAAATTATATACAACACATTTAACAGATTTAAAGGCCAAAAATTCTGATTATTAGACTTGGTAGGATGAATGTGTGGGAACCCCGACTACCTGCTGATGCCCTCCTCCTTCAGTGAGCTTTACAGCAGTACACTGTGTCATCCAAGTCTAGAAACTTTCAAACTTTCCATTCCTCCTCCTCAGTTTTCCTACATTGGCAGGAAGGGAAAGAGGAGTGGGAAAACAGAGAAAGGACAGTGACTCAGGTCACTCTGTGTGCCCTCTGGTCACTTGACCCAGCAAATCCGAGGGAGCCCCTCTGTTCACACTTGTGATCTCAACTCACACCAACATGAGCGTGTACACACAGTGTTATGCTGACAAATTCCACCGGGTTGATTGAGGACACAACCTCTGATGACTGTAGGCAGACTGGAACTGTGATCTTACTGCCATCTAAACCAGGCATAAATCAAAGGCCTGTGTATAAATATTGTTAATATGTTAACAACTACACAGTATGTCACTTTGAAAAACACCATATGTACAATGAGTGACAGACCACTTGGCACACCTCCTCACATTTAGAGCAAGGGTTAGCCACAGCACTATCACAATTAAGAAGTGACAAACATAAAGAGCCCCCGATGTCAGAGACAATGTGACTGACATAATTAAGCCAACGTGTGCGGGGGGAACACCCCCTCAGACAGTCATACAGGAAGCAATGAGACCTGCTTCAAAGGGTTTCAGGCTGATGTCCACACGATGAGGCCCAGACGCTGAGGAAACAGGTGTGCAGGCAGCCTGGGAGGGCAGCACAGGCAAAGAAAGGCTCACTGCCTCACACAGACTGAACTAAGGTACACTGTCTGTGTACGCAAACACTCAAAAGCAAAGCCAAAGCTTGATATTAACAGTCAACATAGTCTCAACAGGGCTGTCACTCCCCTACAGGGCAAAATATCCATGTTTAACCCTCATCCTCCCAACATATTTGACATACAAAGACTACTGAATGGAGGAGGCAATGTGAATAAACTCAAGTCAGAAACAAACATGAGCATAAAGTTAAAGCAACACTAGATGAGTTTTTTTTATTTTCAGACTATATTTTCCACATCATTTTGGTGGTACAACAACTCACAATAGGTTCAATTACACTTTGGTCATCACTCTACAGCGCCTTTGTGCCTTTTACTGGCACTGCATAAGTTCAGGATACTAACTCGTGTCCCAAAAAAAAAACTCTACAATTAAACTGCTTTATGGCATTCGTCACATCCCACGTTCGCCTTAAGATGATGAGGCAGGTAAACAAAGTTTCGAGTGAGGAAAAGCTACAAGTAGGCTAACAGTCATGGCTGAAGCAGCAAGAAAAACAGGTAGAAAAGAGGGTAAGGGTGTTATTTGAAGAGTCAAAGACAAGAAAGCATTACAGTGATCAAATAAGAGCCTGGACATGAGCTGAAAGCAGAAGATGGATGCCCCATCGATGGAGTTTGACATGCCGGCTTGAGCGTTTATGTTCACTTTTATGGAATAAAAGAGACAAACTCCGATGGAAGGTTCACTTCCGAAAGGATTTTAAGGACTGTTGTGTCATAGTTTTCACCAACACATGGCTCACCGAACAAAACCACATCTCCAAAATTACCGGAACCCCGGTCTGACTGAATCGTAATACTGAAGTAACAGGTAAAACCCAGGGAGGAGGGGTCTGTGTGTATATGAATGAATGAATGATACTGGAGCTCTGTTATTATCATAGAAATAATCTGGACACCAGACATTCAACTTTTGTCGCTGTGGTTGAACCCATTTTACCAACACCGGGACTTCCCTCCGGTGCCAGTTCTAGAACCGGACAAAAACCAATGTTTAAAAAACAGACAAACGTCCTGCCACCTTAAATTAAAGTCTGTTAAGTTTCAGGAGGTAGAGAAAAGTTAAATGAGTTTCACAACAACGGGAGACTTACAGGAAATAGTAACGCATTTTTACTTTCACTTTCTAAAGCGAAATGCCGACAATTACGGTAGTACAGAGAACACAGACTATGTCACTGGAGGATCCGAACTTAGTACTCAATGATTTTAATGATGTCTGACTGAGGAAGACCCTCATACATTTCTATCAGTATGTCTCCTGTCTTGCCTGTTCAGTTTTCAATAAATACATGAGTATTACCAAGATAGAGATTTTAGACAGTTGTTACAGACAATACTGTTTACTGACTTTAGAGGGAACCCATGAGCAGAAAGTCATCTAGTGTTGCTTTAACATTACTTCTGAAAAGGTTATTAGCTATACAATAAATGTTACAACTCCCAACTTATTTTTATATTTGTGCAGGATGAAAATACATACAATGATCAACAAAGGAAAGGTAAGTATGTGTGTAGAAAATTCTGTAAATGCTATTTTTACTTTGAATTTGTAAAAAGTGTATGTCCGGTGAATAATATCTCATGTTTTTTCCTTGTTCAGTGTACCTTTCTTCAATACAAATTACAGTTTTAATCCTACATTCAATCCACATAAGTATCCATTTGCGTTTGATTCTTGTGAGTTATGACAAAAACTACACCTCTGGGGATGCAGCCGGTAGGATTAGGGTTAAATAGATCACTAGGAATAGTGTCTACAGCAAGGAATAATTACTACACTAAAGCATTAATGCACAAGGAGAAGCTCTTAACATTGCATAGTAAGAACATTTCAGCATGTTAAAGAGCTATGTGGATTTATTGTATTTAAATGTTACTCATATATATAACTTAAAACCGCATAGATAAAGATTGATTCAAATGCATTTCCCATGGCACTAAATAATAGGAAACAGCAACAGAGGTAGGCTTTGTTTTTTTTGGGTTTTTTTTGTTTTAATTCCAATGAATATCATCTGAATATTGGTTGAAGTGGTAGAACGAGCTTATCTACTAAACCAACCAGTTCCGATCTGTTTCTCTGCCATTGTGTGATACAGAAGAATGCTCAGTGTACTGTATTTTTGTAGCCCGGGGCTGCAAACTGAGTTGATTATTTGACTACACCCCACCCTCCCACCCAGTGCCCCCCAGACGTGCTTTTAAGAGCTTTACTTGTTCTTGCATAAGGGGTGGAGTTAGGATCCCTTACAACTCTTGCTACACACAGACACTCTCTCTACTGAAGCTGCAGGGGGATTCACAAGGAAAAGTCATGTCCAGGTCAGAAACACATTCTACACAGGATAAATTGATAACATGCATCATGGCCCTGTATGTTAAAGCTGAACCAAGCAGGCTTTACAGGGAGACCTTCTGGCTTTGGGTCTTATGATGGAGTACGTTCTGAGAGGCTTGTATCATTGTCAACATGAGCTCTCTTTTGTATGTAAAACCAAAGAGCCTTCTCATGCCATCTTTCTATCCAAATTCAACATGACCACAGACAAACTGTCTGCACAAATTAGCTCACAGCACGGAAAATCGACCACCCTCTGATGCGCTGGTCATTCTCTTTTATGAATCCAAGAGAGTTTGATGTAGCCAACAGAGAATGATATACCCTGGCCTGTACAAGCAGCAACACAGTTGGAAGAAACCAAAGCCTAGCATGTCTAAATCCTCCCTCCTCACCACAGTCTCTGAGGAATTGTGGTGCGCGCTCTGACAAGCCCCTCATTTGTTGACTCAGGGAGTGTCGCCGGGCCATGCTGAGGTGGTGACAGCATGTGTACCAGGGAGGAGGGGGCCCTCACTGATTGAATACTTCACTGCCAGGTAGCCATGTCAACTGCTCAGTGTCCAGGCCTCTGAGCCATGGCAGACCCTTCAACAGGAAATGCTGCAAACCCCAAAATGAGGGCTCTGACGCCCCGTTCACATGATACTACACATGCTGGCTGCGGCCTGAGTATGAAGGGGGAGGCATGCTTACTCTATGCCACGAGAAAGGAGTGTTTCATTTCAAATCAGAGGACAGGACTGTTTCTACTCACTTCCTTTGGTGTGGCCCCATTCACAGGAGCAACTTCATTTCCCTGAACCCACCCCTCCCTGCAGCCCACTTACAGCCAAGCTAGATACTGTATGTGTGAATGCCGGTGCACATGCATGTGCACAAGTATGTGTGCCTGTGTGTATTTCTAAGCGAGCTTGGATCTTATTACAGTTTGATCCCACTCAAATATTTCTGAAAGAAAAACAGAGGAGGGGAGGCCGGCTCTGTGGCCAATGCACACGCCCCACTGAACCTCCGCACTGCTCACAATGAAACCTTTATCTTTAAAGCTTGGACTGTTCATAATGGCCTTTAATGAGAAGGAATAAAGCACAACATCAAAATGAAATTACCTTTGTCAGGTTGTGTATTTATAGAGATACACACAAGCTTGTCGAGTCCAGGAATGAACTGTTCTTAAAGTATGCTCAAAACGAATCACACCTCCCTTTGTTTTTCTTTTCAACTGAACTTGATTTAACTGTTTCCAATCTGAGCAAAAGGAAACAACCATCAAAGTACTGTGATTTATTATACCAACAATAAAGATAACTAAAGACAGCCTATGATTTAAGTTACAGTAGTCAGACATAAGAGGAGAAGTGTCCAAAATTTCAACAAGACATAGACATGTATGACATGAAAAAAAAACACTTTTTCTACAGAAATAATGCTCTCCGTGACAGTATGTCCTGTTGGTAGGTTTGTTATAACTGACATTGTTTCAGCATCATCAGCAAATAGCACAAATGTGTGATTTATGTAGAAAAGCTTTTCCCAGATGGATAATTATACCAGTTTAAAAATTCTGTTTTAATCAAACATGAGACAAAAATTACGCTTTAACATATGGCACAATTAGTGAAACTTTCAAATTAGGTTTCAATACTAATAACGTCACTCTTGTTTAAAGCCAGCAGATGTGTCCTTATTAGTTCTGCTACTGCGAACAGCTGCTCACACATATATTGAATGTCAAGTCAAAAGAGAATTAAAGTTCAAGTTAAACACCTGATACATGTCATTTAATGAGTTGAAACCATACTCACTTCTGTCTACTGCGTGTTGAACCACATTTCTGCTACACACACCATTTACCACCCAAGCTTAAACTTTATATGTACAACGCCAACAAAACATAAATGCCAGCTAACAAAATCAACCAAGCCAGAATAGATATTAAGCTGAAAGTGATGCTATTGTTTGTTTTTACAGGACAGACCCCGCAAATAAGGACATTAACTGAAGTTCACTGCTGTGAGTCACAACAGCTGGAGATAGACACCCACCTGAAAATTCCCCTGGTGTGATGTTTGGTGAGCTGGCTGCCTCAGTTTCAGTGTAAGACAATGTGGAGTCTGACAGATCTGTGGGGAATAAAACAGAAATCAACACCTCTTCTCTTGACACTGACACCTGCCACTCTGAAATCTCATTAATTCTCTGACCAATGAGATGCAATAAAATACTGATCTCAGTCCAAAATTGCCTGAGAAGCACCCTTTGTTAAAAATGATGCTTGAAGATATGGGAATTCATCGTCATAGTAGATAAAATGACATCTTCAGTGAAAGGATTTACCTGATGACACCTCCCCTAAATGCCAGCTGTACTCAGGCTTGCAGACCCAGCTAGCAGCCAGGCTCCAGAGTCCCAAAAGCGGTACGTATAAACCATGCCGTACCAGCCACGCCGGCTCTGGCTGGCATGCTGACATTATGCCCCATGCTGGCCAAGGTCTCATCTCAAAGCTACCTCACAAATTACCAGTCTCAGTACTGGTTACAGCAATTAAAATTCCCTGCACTGTTTTTTTCTCATGCTCCTTCTTCCTTCTTATAACTCAATAAAGCAGTAGTTGAAAAGAAAACTTAAGGTGTTCTTTGTTCAGAAAATATGCAGTTATAAATATTCAAGTGGAAAAAGAGGAGAAGTCACAGCCCGATGATAAAATACAGACATTGGTGACTGATGATAACAGCATGTTTCATGTGAAGCAGTGTGCAAAGGTATATTAATGTCACTTACCCAGTGGCTTGTGTTCTTCATTAGGGGAAAGCCTTGAATAAGGGGGTGGGGGTGACTCTGTAACACAAAATATTAATGTCAACATCCTAATAAGTTTAATAAATGCAGACACAAAGTTACAACTGATTCTCTGTTGCAGATCTTCACACAAGTCTATAAAGAAAGTAAAGCAAACTATGGAATTTAACATTTGACATAAAGGTCTAAGGCATCTCTTGAATTTAGTAAGAAAAGGTTGATATAAATTGTATTAATATACATTACATGTGTAATCTTGTTTTCAGAGGTTTAAAGCCTCTGACACTTGTTCAGTAGACAAATCCACACCACACTTCTTATATTTCTCTGTTTGTATATAGAAACCTATTAATTTTTCTTTATATTGCAACATTACAAAGTTATTAAGTCATCACATATGACATTATACTCTACATAAGTCAGGTTATTTTCATGATTCTTTATTATAAGAAAATAGAAACATTCCTACAACAAAATTGGAGCAGCAATAAAACCCTGCACCATAAAAGCTTCAACACATAACTCAACTTTGGAAATCTTTTCAGCAGCAGCAGCAGCAGCAGCAGCGTCTCTCTTTAGCTCTCAAACCTTGTATCTGCTCTACAGATCAAATCCACCTAATCATAACATTTTGTTGTCAGTTTAAAAATCAGAGTACACCTCTGCTTTTTGTGTCACTGTTCAGAGACCTTGATTTTATCTAATAAAAAAGATCCCAAATGACGAGAATAACTTGCAAGGGAAGGAAAGCACAAAGGAAATAAAACTTTGCGAGCACACTGTGACCTCACCTACAGGGAAAAGGGGAAGGAGAAAAGCATAATAGCAGCGGGTCCTTTAAGAGTGGCGGCAGTAATTGCCAGGATCTGAACTCAGTCACTCAGATACACAGCTAGTCAGTCTGGCGCCAGTAGTATGCAAACTGTATATTATCACCACTCCTTCACCTAAATAGCATGAGGGGACCTCCTTAGGACAAAAGGGCTTTTAAAGCGCAACTTGAAACTGATCTCATTCGAAAAGTATAATGCCTGGCAAAATAAAAGGAAAAAGTTTTTGTGCACTTAAACTAAAGCTCTCTGCTGCACATTATATACGGTTGTACTCAGTAAAAACTTAGAAAAGCAGGTTATTTTCAATCCAAGTAAAATCAAGCTCCCGTAACGACTACTTTTACACAACTGACAGTTTTACAAAGATTAAAATGTTTTTAATAAAAATCTAAGGTATCACATGTTAATGTTATTTACTATTTCTCAATTTTCTCACTCACTACAATGTCCAACCAGTGTTTAAGGTCTTGATTCAAAGCCCCCCTTCTTGAATAGCATGAAAGAAATACCAGCTCTATCGAGCCACGCATGAGCGAATGCCAGCTATGTCTACTACGAACCTTAGTCCCAATATGTGGTATGTGCCCCCTCTCCCTTGTCCTACAATCCATCTTGCTAGTTTTAGTCAACAGAAACTCAGACAACACATTAATTTCAGCAAGGGGGAACACATGTCACAATCTTCCTGTTCAACACAATCTATTTCACAAACAACATGCTTTACTTACAACCTTGGAACTCTGTATAATCAGTTTTGATCAATTCAAGCAGCGTGGTGGACAGCAAAGCCAATGCCACCCCAGTTTCCCATATTTGCACGCTATGAATTCTGATATTGTTGGACTTATGACTTTGAAGTGCTTGTCACAGCCAGCTGGCTCTAGTAAACATGGATGTTATGGAAAATCCACCTCCTGTGCCAGTGAGAAGACAGAAATACTGACGCTTACATCTTTACACATGATACCACACGTTGTCATCGGGTCAGCGGGGTCGAGTGACCCAGAGTTTAAGGTTTGCCAAATCACCAGCTTACCCCCTGCCAAAATTTAATCTGTTTAATATAGGTCAGGGAGGGTCTGCCATAGACAGCCGATTGACTGTGAAAGCTCAATTCTTCACCACAACTAAACAGAACTAAACTGACCTGTGGCACTAGTTCTACATCTGTGAATGCTTCTATTCAATCATATACAGGTCAGATACTGTTGATGTTTTGGTCTCCCTGAAAGTAACCCTAATGGTAAGAGGAATTAAAAGAGCTACACTGGCAATTTCTGGTGAATTCATGCTCATTTTGGACATCATATTCTGCATCTTAACAGGAACTGAACCCAAGACTTTGGCCTAGGGGAGAATAGAGACTAAACAAATCTAAACAAAAACAATCATTGTCTGTCAGGCCCAGATATCACAGGTTATTGTGAGCGATGCTCTGGTGAAACATCATTTCCAAAAATGTTCCAATACAACTTTTCTTGCAGATGACACCTTCAAGCCTGATGGCACCTTTAAGTTAAACTAAATACTAGCAACATTTCACCAACATAAACCTGAGATAGTTTGGTTGTTTTAAAAAAGTAATAAATTAGCTGTGGTCTCTGTAACTTAAAGGAAGATTATTAGTGTTCACCTTGTTTCAAAAGACTTCAGTAATCATTAACTATTTAATCAAGCCTTTCTCTATCTTTGTGTATAAAAAGAAAGCCAAATAGCAAATATGCTGATTGAGATTTTCAGGGTAAATTTCAAGCCTCTTTACAGTTGTGCAACCTCTACAAATGGATTTGTAGAATTTCTCCATGTCAGTGTAAACTTTGGATTTCCATTTATAGTCACTTGTAACATAAATGGACTACTTGAGTTAAACTGCTGAGCTGGATCTGCAGGTTTAGCAGAAAAACAAATAGAAGATGCTAATGCTGGTAAAACAAAAGCAGGGCTATCTTTCAGGTCAGAGGATTTGTAACTCTTTGTTGCTGGTGTGTGTTGTGAGTGTACCTGAGGATGTGCACAGGCCTGTGGGTGTGTGGGTGTCCCCGATGCCCTTACCTGGCCCACAGAGCCGGCTGTAGTGATAGGGGTTGCAGCATACTGTCGGACTGTCCAGGGTCCCAAAGCTCCTACACTCACAGAGTGGTTTGAGCTGGGCTGAGTGCTGGAGGTCAGACCATCGGTACAGTTTACACACAAGCAGCTGTGGACATGCCACATGGCCGCCCAGCCGCAGCTCTGTCCGGGAAACCATAACACAGTCGCTCGGCATCCCTCCTCTGGACTCCACCGCCTCCAGTAAGGTATCCAGCGCCTTCTCCTTTAGCCTTTTGAGAAGAGAATATGTGGCTGACTTGAGTTCTTGCTCCAACACGGTGCGGGGCATGGCCTCCTGCGCCTCGGGAGAGCCGCTGTCCCGTGGGCCGAGGCTCCTTAGCACGAAATGACATGACCCCGGATCCCTGGTCCCCGGAGCCGGCTCTGGACCCCGGAGCTCGGAGTGGTCCCGGTCTTTAAATAAGCAGCACGTCACTGTCCTGCATTCGCTGTCCTGCAGGGACCGGGGGCTTCCCTGCCCCTGGTTGCACAGTGCACCCCCATCTTGGTCCGACGTGACCCCCAGGCCGCAGCTCTCCACGGGGCCCCGGGCGCACACACCCCCTGTGTCCCCCACTATTGACCCGCTGGGGGTCATCGGTCTGAACTCCGTTTTGGGAATTTTCTCTGGGTTGTTGCCGAACAGATCGTCCCTACAGCCCTCACTAGTTTTGCCATTTCCATCTTCCCCTTCTTTATCTGGGATCAAACGGCTTCTCCAGAGTCGCCGCACAAGACCTGAGCGTTTCGTCCTGAACATACGACAACTTGAAAATCTAGATGGGAGTTTTATTCTTGGAAAGATATCCGAATTTTACAGATATTTATGCGGTCGTTGCAAAACATTAATGTCTATGAAATGCCGTGCAATGCATGCACAGCCAAATGACGAGCATTGGTGGCAAAGCCGCAACATTAGACTGAAGGCGATTTTGTTGCATCTACAACAACAAAACCGCGCAATAAATGCACTGGCGCATTCCGATCAAAATGCATTCATTTAATAGATTATACTGGAAATATACAAGCCGATCAAAGTACGACTTAATGTCCAGGATCGCTACGGAATGGTCTGCTTATTTGTTTGCTATAAACGAATAAAAACAGAGCCTACATAACATAATATACTCAGTAACATAATCCAAAGCAGTCCCCCTGTTCGACCAGACTCGGCAGTTTGCAGCCGTGAACAGTTTCGGACTTTTAACAACCTCACATCGACTTTCTACGCCGGCACGTAGAGCGTGAGGGACTTCGAGGCGATTTAATCCCAAGAATATGCATCAGAAATCAGGATCCGCGTCGTTTTCTGGAGATGTCAACGGGCTTCTCTCTCTCTCTCTCCTTTTTTTTTTTTTTTTTTACTATCCCAATAAAATATCCATACGAGCCGAAACTTCTTCAAGTGGATCAATCCCGGGGCTGAATCGCGCTCCAGCTTCTCAACTCAGATCTAAACCAAACTGCAGCCCAGATCCCTTTCTTTCTCCGTTTCTCTCTCTTTTTCTTTTTTTCCCCTCTTCCTCACACACACACACACACACACACACACACACACACACACACACACACACACACACACACACACACACACA
>JAPTGZ010000023.1:17015418-17025880 GCA_029814645.1 Fowleria isostigma | reverse complement strand
AAATATGGAGCACAGAATACAACTATTTAATGAATATTCCCAAAAACATTTTTTTAAATGTGCAGCTCCATTTTAGATGAAAAACAATAAATGCATCCAGCTTTGTTTGTTTTATATATCTCAGTTACTTTTCATTTTTTTACCTTTGACTTCAGTGAAGCAATATGTAGAAGTCCATGTCTTGTTTAAAACCTCTGCTGTTAAAACAGTCTTACTTTTTTGGCGTTTATTGTTAAGTATACAAAATACTTGCAAAAAAACTTTAATTTTAGCAGATCCTTCAAAATAAGGGCAGTGCCACTGTATTGGTTGCATCTATTACACTGACTTTGAATTTACCAGTGACCTCATGTGGTCTGGTCAGGGTCAGCTATTGGGCCACACAATCCCCAGGTCTGGTCTAAGCAGTCCATATGCACATTCACATAATCCTCAGCTGTACAACTGACAGGAAACAGCCCACGTCAACCCTCCATAGAGAATGCTTTGAGCAAGACATAAGTTTAGCTGAGGGTGACGTTTGAAAACACTGAAGCCACTGTAGTTAGAAAAGCAGAGGTATGGAGTCCAAATGTCCATAAACGGTTCCTTAGAAGAGTGAAAAAGTGTAGTTTTAAGAGTATAATATATTTGTTCATTATTTGTGTGAATGACTGATATGTATTTTAACAAATGGAGATTCTCATTTTAACACAACTTTCAGATGATCAAGCACATACAGTGGCGGAAGAAAATATTAGACCAGCAAAACTCATTAAAAATAATGGTTATACAGTCAAGGACTAACTCCTGTGTGTATCATGTGACTAAAAAAGACAGAAAAGAAAACATGGAATGTCTAAAAGGACTGTTTTTGTCAGTACAATGTCATAGATATTTATGTAAGAACTTTTGTGATTTTGGTTATTATCAAGAAAACCATGGAAAATTGGTAGATATCAGCTCTTAAATTAAACTCTAATGAGCTATTTTTGTTGTTATCATTATATTTGTCCAAACAAATGTACCTTTTGTTGTACCAGACAATAAAATGAACAAGAAATTGAAGAAAACAGAGGGTGGTCTAATATTTTTTTTCTGCAATTACCTATGCAAAGAGAATTGTGTTAAGAATTAATATGGTAAAAAAGCTTTCCGCAGAAAGGATCAGAATCATTACTGACATTGACACTTTTTTTTTTTTTTTTTTTACTGATACTAGACATAGAGAAAGCCACAATTATATTGTTTCAATAGTAAATGTGAATAAAGTTCCAGTTTTGTTGCACACGACAAGTGCTTTCTTCTCAGGCTGACAGGATAGAAAGGGAAGGTGGGTTTCCCGTACCACCAAAACACACATCTGTAAAAATTTAATGATTCAGATTTTATCCACAAATCCAGGTGAGGTGCTAAATAAAGTTGCCAGTTTTTGTGAGTGATCTACTGACAAAAAGCAAAATTATGAACACAGATGCAGAGAAGTCATTTCAATAAAGACAATGCTCAATCAAGACCAGCGCAAATTAGCACAGATTATACCAAAACAGACGTGAGGAGGACACAGGGATTCAACTAAAAATACAAACACACCACTGGCATGGCAGCGCTAAGGGTCATTCCACAGAGGAAATTATGCAAAGAGGACACACAGAGTGGTAATATTTAAGGGCTGCCATAGCACTGACTTTGATAATACACCTAATTTTGTGGTCAAACCTGAGTGTTGCATGCAAATTTTATTTATGGTGGATAGACTAAACCAGGAAAATTGCTAAAAATTTACTGTGTTTTATGTAAATTTTTCTCTTCTTAACTAGTTATCAAACCTCGTCATGATTTGGTTATGTCAGTGACACTTTCCAAAGATCAGGTACAATGAAGTGAAAATATCTGTTATGAGGTCAGTTTGTTCTGATAACACCTTATAGTCAACCAAATAAATGAGTGGAGAAATATTCTCTGCCTTCTACCACCTGTTCTCTTTTCAACAGCACCTCAATGTGTAAACACTGCACCTATACTGTGCAAATGGGGTAAGACGGGCTGTTTTTCAGCATCACATAAAAGTGAAATTAGCAGGAAATCACTGCAGCAAACCATAGTAAATCATCATCCTAAACCTTAGTAAATCATTCATTAAAATACATATGTCATTAGGCTGGCTGCAAAAGTAACTGTGTCCAATGACGTGAGGATCAGTGGTTACCTGTGGGTTGGGTTAGGGTGGGTCAAAAAATGTCACTTTATTGGGGTTGGGGTGGGTCAGTGATTGAGCCGACACAAAAATATGTACAGTATCATGTATAAATTCCCTATAGCAGGTTAAAATATTTAGGGATATATAGCCTACTATATTTGATATTGTAGTATGTCTTGGTGAAATGGCAGGAAGTTTGTCACATTTACTTGCAATCAAGGCTAAAATAAAGATTTTTTCATTCACATTAAAATATGCAACTATTTAATTGGATGCGGGTGCAGGTTGGATTGGGTTGTAAATATAGCTGCAGCAGTGCGGGTGGTTTGGGGTGGTTTTGGGTGGGTCAAATAATTCCACAAAAGCAGGTTGAGAAAAAAAAAAAAAACAACAACAACCCATGCATCACTAGTGTCCAGGCCTTTTCACAGGTAAGTTTTCACTGTGCCTTTCCATCTCAAGAGTAGATTTTTTTTTAACAACAAACAGCCATTTGCACCGGGATGAAGTGTTCGTATATCTAGTCCAGTTAGTTTCCCAGGCATACCAGATAAGAAAAATATCGGTTTCCATCACAGTTAACTAGTGAGGAATGTTACAATTTCTCATTATTGTGAGCTTGTGATTCCCAAACTTAGGATTAGGAGTCAAAGTGTGTTGCAAACTCATTTTTACTGTGTTTAAGTAAAATACTTAACAGTGCTGTGCTATGTGTGCAATTGATTTTTTATGATTAAAATAGAAGAGCATCTTATTTCAATATTGGTCTGCCCAGTTTAGCAGATGCTGCAGGGATCTCTCTCTTTCAAACCTGGACCTGACATATGATGATGTTGAAATGAAAATACACAGAAGGTTTTTTTTATAGATGTATATATGGGGGGTTGCTAGAAAACAAAAGCTTAAAATGAGTGGGATTACAACAGTGGGACTTCATCTTTGCTTAGATGTGCAGATACAAAATGGTCAAATTTGTGTCACTGACAAAATACATATGGACATGATAACTTTGAAATGTTTTATGAGCAAACTAAAGACAATGTCAAGTGTCATGCTTGCATATAGCAGTGGTATTATATACAATAGTAATATTTTATGTTTCTATGTTAGAAATAATTGCTGGAGTTATCTTGTTAACTGTGATTGACTTTACAACATGAATACTTGTCCTTCACATGGATCAGACAAAAAAGGAATTTATTCAGCAAAAAAATACAGTTACACATATTTACCATGTATTTTTATGTTTGGTTTTGATGAAGATGCTGAATTTCTCTCGGGGTTTTATGCTGACAAAGGACTGGGAACCCCTGTCTTTGGCCATTCTTTATAAATATAAAAAACTACCTGCTAGAATTCTGAACATTATTAAGCAGACAAACATTAAGGTCATTTTCTATATATTGATTAAAGGTTGTAACATAATCTCCTCAGCTCGAGAAATAGATCAATGGTATGATAACCATGTCAATTCAGCATTTTGCTGAATAAGCCAGTGGTAATGAATGAGCCAATTTAGATGAACCGTAAAGTCAAGTTATAATGGAAATATACATTCCTGATTGAAAAGGGTATACATATTATGCTGAAAGTGCACAACTGAAGACCTAGGGGAGGCTGGGGGGACAGGCTTGGGTTGTTGGGTCTGCAGTGTCGGACAGAGCTGGGACACTGTCGCCTATTGATCTGCACCCCTGGCACCTCTGTGCAGACTGTTGTTGAGAGCAGGTCTGCTGACCCTTTCTTTGGAGAGCCGAGCAGATTTGAGTGGTGCCGCAGCCCAGTGGCTGGGATGTGCAGTGAATACAGTCTGCATAGATAAACAGTGCCTTGTTTAGCCATTTCTTTGCCGCTGCTGAGCCTGCTGATAACAGCGGCGGGAGGGCAGGCGGCCTTGGCGGCAATGGACGAGGCCTGGGGAGGCAGACACTCTGGCAGCAAAAAGCTCCCTTCCCACATCCCTCACACCCCCCAGCCTGTCTAATCTCACCTCTTTTCTTTTCTCTCTTTTCACAGAGCAGAGCTGTGCCATTTAATTACCAAGTGAGAGTGAAAAGTAAAGTATCAGGATGTTGAGCAGAAAGAACAGAAAGGGATGTTCATCCAGGAGATACTGAGTGCTGGAGACGTTAATAAGTACTGACACAGCATACAGGCACAGTATTTCCCTTTGTCTACTAGGAAAAGTCCTCACTCATGCTAAAAAAACATTGCAATGCAAGGCAAAGTTTTATTGGGTTATGATGTTTTGAAACCAACTGATCTAAATACCAGATGGAATTACATTCATTTTGGACACAGCAGGCCTCCATGTAGAGGTCTGAGAAACAAAGTTACAGTGTAGATAGGTCTACTGTGTGTTGTGCACTACACAGTGGAGAGATGGGAGTTAAACTGCTCTCCCCCTCAACACCGCAAGCTGTCGTCTCATTGTCTTGGCCCGGCACCAGGCGCTGGAGTAATTGCAGCAGTGTGGCATTGTGGGGAATACTTTACATTCCTACTTTCACAAGGACGTTTTTCTTCTTTCCCTCCTTCACACTGCAACCTACCACAGATAAAACATGTCTCAAACAGTGCTGAGGCACTATCAATACAAAGACAATGCAGGTTTGTGTGCTGATGTCTGTGTCATAGGCAAGATGTTCACGAAAATGTGCTGCATAAATTTGGCTGTGGAAGGATGATCAGAAGCGACAACTGATTAATGAAAACCAGCCATAAACTGGTGGGGTGTGGTGTGTGAAAGTCTTTGGACGGCTTGTCAATAGCGTTGGCAGTTTTAATTCAGCTGGTTCAATACCGAAGGTTATAAAGAATGTTAAAATCAAGTTGGACAGACTCCCAACTTTCCTTATCTTGTCATGAATTAAACTCAGCAGCACTTTCTACTCTCCTTTACTGATCTACAACATCCCCCCTACTATTTCAATTTATCATCTTTACCCTTAGAACCCTGCTGATAGCCCAAACATACCAGAGGATCAGCAATCAATAATGAGGGAATGTTTTGCTCCGAACCTATGCCCCCCTCCTCCTTTTGAGACCACCCCCCATATTCTCAACTTAAAAGGCCACATCTGTTTTTAATATCCTTGCCTCTGTTGCAGTTACACAATCATGATCAAGTGTGCTTTCTGAAACGGAGAAACACTCACAAAAAGACAAGGAGTCATGCCAGTACCAACACAAACATACACCCTTTTATGGCACACCAAAAAAATGAAGAACAAGATGTCACTGTGATCATTGTACTTGTTGAAATTATCTAATAACATGTAGCCAGGATGCTTGTTTATGCCTGAAGGATACTGTGGAATAACTAATTTAAACTAAAAGTAATGAAATGTGCATTAAAAAAATGTTGCGGTCCTGCCAATTCATATGACCAAAAACGTTAAGATCCATTTCTTTGAGTCTGTAGCAAAAAACATGAAAAAAAAAAGTCAACTGTAACAATTAGTTTGTCATTGATATATATAAACCATATAGATCAATAATTATTTAGTCAATAAATAACAGAATACACAGACCAGTAGCCAGAGCTGACTATGTTAGCACATGTATTCTAGAGCAGTTAAATAGAAACTGATTTGCAAATAAATGAATAGGACAGAATCATGCCTTCTTTTCACTTGAATAAAAGACTTGAATAATAATAATCTACAAAGTTTGGCCTGCCATGTTGTTTAATACAGGGTTCCTACAAGGTTATACAAGTTAAACTTAAGACTTTTTAAGACCTCTTTAACACTACTTAGAACAGAATTGAATATCTACTTCACAGTTTGCCATGCTGGCAAAAATGTGTTCCTAGAATTTAGGAAAATGTATGCAATAATTGGATCCTAATTTCAATATAAATAGTCAGGTTAGAATGGGTGGAACTGAGTAAGCTAATGTTACTTTCTTTGTAGTTTGGACACATTTAAACACAAATACAGCAAATAAGTTCATGGTAACATAACTGAAGACCTACCATGTCAGATTTAAAATCTTTTAAAGACTTTTTAAGGTATAAATGCTGATTTGTAAATTCCAGACTTTTGAGACTTTTTAAGACCCCGCAGAAACCCAGTTAATAGTCTTCAGCATTTTACAAAATTTTAGAGAGAATGAGAGTTTTGAACAAATGTAAGCCTTGTCTACACTAATGTGGATTTTTGTAAACATTTTTCTCTATGTTTGGATCTCTTTTTCATACATAAATGATGTTTTAGGTCACTACATCAGAGTATTACCTGCAATAAATCACAGTCCGATATTGTTGGAAAATCTACATAGCATAAAGAATACAGTTCGACAACGAAAAAAGGAACAACTATGTTTAACTTTAATTTTAACTTATGTTGTTGTTGCTGCTGCTCAAATCAATTCAATTCAATTCAATTCAATTCAATTCAGTTCAATTCAATTCAATTCAATTCAATTCAATTCAATTCAATTCAATTCAATTCAATTCAATTTGTAACAGATTACAGTCTCCATGTTTTCTGGGGGTCCACAGTTTAAAATCTGCCTGAAATAATGATTTGTCTGCGTGTTTGCCAAGGGTTGGAGTCTTTTTTTTTTACATTGTAGTACATACAAAGAAACTGTGTAAAAAGGTCATTTGTACAGAACTGAAAAAAAAGGTGGAAAAAACCCTGTATTAGTATGTACATAGCATCAGTGCGTAACGAGCTGAGGTATGGACTCTTAGACTCCTTAAACTTTATTATTGTTTTGCTTCACACCGGCCACATTTTTTGAATAGATAACACTGTAATAGACATCTTATGGGGAATTATCTGATTACAAAACTGGAAACATGACATAAGCGGGGCCAAGCTTATGTCATGATATTGTTGATTTGGTGAAACTCCACCAGCTGCAGAAGGTCTATGTAGAGTGTCACACCATCGTCCATGGTGTAGTACTTTCTGCCTCCCTCCTCACAAGGGATAACCAGGTAGTGTTTAGTCTTCAGTTTGTACCACAGTGAAAGGACGAAGCACTGTGTATGCTGCTGACTGTCACGCACAGTATGAGCGCTGTTATGACTCTAGATCACCTTACTTTGAGTATGGCTCTGGGATGTGTGCAGTTACTCTCAGTTGTCAGGTTATGACTACTGTCAAATGACTGTGCAATTTTTCAAGAGCTCGGGTACATCACTAGAGGGCTGTGGTATGCTTTCTATTTCCACAACTCTAAAACTATAGATAAAATTAATTGTGGATGAAATATACACCAAAAAACACATAACATATACTAGAGCTGCACAAAATATCATTTGAGCATCATCATCCAAATGTACATGTGCGCAATTGTCACATCGTAGGTTCTGTAATCTAGGAGGTAAATTAACTCAGAGTTCCCTCATCTAATTGGTTTTATATAATTAACTTTTTATTGTTTTTTCTTTTATAGTGATGCAACAGGCAGAAATTAAAATAAAATAAAAAAAAATAAATCTGAAAATAAAATGTAAAAAAAAAAAAAAACAAATTAAAAAAAAGTGCTCTACAATTAAAGTTTGATTGACTGATTGATTAATTAATTAGTTTGCCGAAGCAGACCAATCCCCAGCACATGGAGTGAGTCACTGGTAACAACAGATTGAAAAATAAGCAACAAACTAAAGAAAATCCCGAAAATAAAGACTTCGTGCCAAAAAGAAAAGCAATGTCAGTTATCTGGAATTATACTGGCTACAAGAAGAATGATACCAAAACACGTACAATTGTGAAAAAAAAATATTAGACCATCACAAATAATGGTTATGCTGTGTGTAACATGTGACTAATACAGACAGAAAAGAAAACATGGAATGACTAAAAGCACTGTTTTTGTCAGTACAATGCCAAAGATATTGATGTAATAACTTATGTGATTTTGGTTATTATTAAGAAAAGCATAGAAAATGGATGGATATTAGCTCTTAAATTAAACCACTAAGAGCTATTTTTGTTGATATGACTGTACTTGTACCAGGCATTAAAATTACAAGAAATTGAAGAAAACATAGGGTGGTCTAATAATTTTTTCCACAACTGTATTTTGCGTTGACTGTGCCTTGCAATTGTTGCCATGAGAGGTAACACAGCTAATTTGTTGACTATTTACCTCAACACCACACAGCTATTATATCCTCCTGATTATTTTTTCCTATCGCAATATATCACAGGGGTTAAAAAAAAAATTGCACTGTCAGTTGTTTCCAATATCATGCAGCCCTAGCACATACCTGACCATAAACACAATGAGCACATACAATCATTTCAAGTATAACCCCAAAACAAACAAAAACGCAAAAAAAATAAATTAATATTCAAATATGTTGCCTACTTTTCAGACACAGGAATACAGCAACAACATCTTTTAGGCTTTCATGATCTGCATGCTGGCATTCCTTTGGCTCACTTTATGACTGTGCCAGCTCAGACTGGCTCAGTTCTGCCAAACAGCAACACAACACTGTTGGTTTATGGCATTCTCTGATTCAGTGCAAACCCGCCATTATAATTATCAGCGCAATTAGCTGATTCACAGCATTTTAACACTGGGCCTGAACATACTCAGACATCTCATCAGTCATAGTTAAAAGCCCTGCATCGCAGTGGGAAGCTGCACAACACATACACAGGAAGGCTTTCTCCTTTACTAGGATGACTGCAAAACAGTTTCACTACATTGAGATAAATTTATAAATGACATTGAGTGATGAATGCGTCACACGTATCTGTGTTTTGTATCTCATTTGACTTTCAATGTTGCGGCAGGCACATGTACAGAGTACTTAAGGGCTAGAGAATCTGACAATGTTTAACTCAGATGCAACGATTAAAATGTGCTTCGGACATATGCATCTGTCTTGTAATAAAACTTATTAAACATATTGACAGACTGATATGGAACCCATTAGTTTTTCCTGCAACCAACATTAGAATTTACAGAATGTTGTTTGAAATTGCACTGTTTGCCCTGTAAAA
Organism: Fowleria isostigma; assembly: GCA_029814645.1. Taxonomy (NCBI): domain Eukaryota; kingdom Metazoa; phylum Chordata; class Actinopteri; order Kurtiformes; family Apogonidae; genus Fowleria; species Fowleria isostigma. Next base: position 17,016,727 of record JAPTGZ010000023.1, on the reverse strand, counting down.
CTAAGCAATTAATACAAACAACACTTCCCTCTCCAACTTCAGTGGGCAGAACTTTTTCATTTCTTAACGAGACTTCTATTGTACAAAATACTATAGTAACATGTTGAAGAAAACTCACTGAATTATGTCACTTTACATAATATACAAATATTCTTCATATTTAAAAATGTTTTGTTCCTGAGTATCTATGATAAACTCTGATTTATGTGATATTTTTGGGCCTGATTTGCTGCAGTTTGAGTTGCTTTCAGCCACTCGGGGTTCCGTTTTTCTGTTTATTAGTAACTTGCATTAGTGCTTCACAATATTTTCTGTCTATTCTGTATGATACATTTGAGTCGTGTGTTTATCAGAACAGGCTGGAGCATGTATGACTTTGTAAGTATAATTAACACTAGATTTTCCTACATTTTCTTCAGGAAATGTAACCCATGTGCTTGCTTCTTGCTGAATTGGTGGACTTGTGACAAGGTGCGACGTAAAAGCAAGAAATAGTACCAAAAATGGACCAGTTATAAGTCTGGGTCTGAGTAACATTAGAGTGAATGAGAGAAAAATCATCAGTCTATGCACTTTGAGGTCTGTAGATCAAAAACAAAATGTTTTAAGATTAAAATGTGAATAGTCTTTGAAAGAAAAGAGTTTTTATAACATTTTGACACATAAACTGTTGCTGAAACCCCAAAAATGTGAGAGTTATGGAGAGGTGTTTGTATATTTTCTAACATAAAACCAAACCGTCTCCACTTTAAGATAGAGTGGGGAAAATTTCACAATTTCAGCCAATCAGCTGTCAGCATTGAATGGGGTTTGGTATGGTGTTCTTGTGCGGAAACTGTACAAGATGTCTTTACAATGTGTCAATATATAATCTTTGGGCCGGACCACACATTTTTTGTATTTCAGAATAATTTTAGGATCTAGGCTATGGGAATGGTAGCCACTTGACAATGGCCCAATTCATTTCAGATAGACAAATTTGGCAGGTTTTTTGCAACTTCAACAAAATTGGTGCATTGGAATGTCAATCCAGATAATAGCATATTTTTCGAGACCAGGCTGCACATTTTTGCAATATGTTATAGTCTATTTCCAATGCTCTGGGCCGCAATTTTTGCCAAAGGTTTTGTATAAATCATAAGCCAGTCTGATGAACAATAGTCCTCTGTGCCTTGTATTACATGCAAGCACACAGGGAATTATTAGAGATTATAAGAAAAACAAGAATTGCCTAAAGTCTTGAATACATGTTTTAACTTGGAACTGCTGTGCTTGTACACCTCCCTCATCACCTAGCCACCACCTGTTA
>JAPTGZ010000023.1:16997927-17009707 GCA_029814645.1 Fowleria isostigma | reverse complement strand
TTTTTTCTTTAAAAAAAAAAAAAAAACGCCAAACAACAAACAAAAAAACCCCAAAACATAATAATAATAATACATTGTCACTGGTCTGTCCAGAAGTTTGCCAAATATAGTGATAATTGTAGCAAACAAAAAAACCAAAACGTTCCCTTGTAACGTATATATCTGGCTTGTTCATAGTAGCTGTCCAAGGGGGAAAGAGTTAAAGTTAGATCTTTAGTATTTTTGATATTGGGACATCCTTTCAATCATGGACTTCCATAAAACCCTGCATACATTAACACACATAACTAAAAATACTTGTTAATTTGCCTTCTTTTACACTAAAAACATCAGACTGTAAGAGAACAATTTCCACAAAATCCTCCTGAGTATTGCTAAAGCAAGTGACACAGAGTTGAAAGTAACTGTACACAGACACACTGGAATGCTTTTCTCCTCCGCACTCATACACAATCTCTAGAACTAACTATTGGCTATCTTACCATCACTGTGGAGGCTGGCAGACACAAGTCTTTGAAATGTGATCCTTGTCCCGGCCAAGGCCTGCCTCCCTCACCCTAATTGCAAGATTATATCCAGAACAACATTATTTTAACTTGGAGTGGGACAGGGGAGCCCTTTAATGCAAAGTAAATTCCTCTTGACTTGCTATTTGTACCAGTGGCAAAGACTTACTAACTTCACACTGCCAAATGAATGCCAGATTGTTTGACTGCAATAAACAGTAACTAAAGTGTAAAATTCCTTCTGAGCCATTGTGAGCACAGTTAGTCTCACAACATTAAAACATGACAGTTTTGTTTTTCAGGCAAACACTGAGATTTAGAAGGTACTTGTTTGGCCACAGAATTTGTGGGAGAATGTTACTGGCAGTTGAATATGATATATTAGACTTTGCTACACTGTTTGGAAAACTCAACAAATCTTTACACTTTTGACTTTTGAAAATAAAATCCCTCCATTTTGCTTCAATTTCCAAAAGTGAGTGGCCTTTGAACAGCAAGCCAAACTCATCCGACTGATATAACATCAATTTGCACTGTAGAGCGGTGTTTACTGTCAAATTATTCCCAGCTCAGTCTAAACAAATGAAATATTATCAGCCTCTTTTGTCAGATGTCAGATTGCAAACCCTCGTGGTTACTTACATATCCATTTGAAGGCGAAGACCGGACTGAGAACAGAGCAGGGCTTGGCCTGGCCTTGTCAGCGCTTTAGTTATTTCAGTGGTCATCTGGGTATCAAAAAATCCTAAAAAACAGACAAAGCCTCTTGAGTATTTGCTTAAACTTCCAATGCCCTATAATCATGCCAGTAATGACAGTGCATTTTCTTTGTCCAAACACCAGGGGCTCTGTTCTAAACACATAGAAACACACACACATACACACAGAAATATACACACACACAGAGCAGGAACAATGATTGATGTTAGAAATTACAGGCCAAGGACACTGAGACTCTTTCTAGTCATTTATATCCTCAAAACACATAAACATAAGAGGGCTATGCTAAAATCATTTTCCATTTATACACTGAAACAAACTATTAGCAAAATCATAATGTTCACAACACGTGCAGGCAGTTGTTGGCAGAGATGATACTTGAGTCACATTGAGTCAAAGTCATCCAGATGCAAAGGTTACAGAAAAACTACATGATGATTTTGCCTTCATTAATGCTAGAAATTATTCATGTTTTCCTCATACATCATCAAATAAATTTATTATTAATAGTAATCAGAAACACTTGTCTTTTACATGGTGCAGGGGTGCAAAAGCATTTTAGTCAATGGCAATGTACAGATTTATTCTGCAATTTGGTTGGGAGACATTAAAAGTTTGAGTAAAAAGTGGGTTTAAATATCAAAGGCTTTAGTTAAAAAACAACATTTACCCAGAGGGGAAAATTGTACAATTACCTACAATGTGCCAGACTGCTTGCCAGTTGAGAAGGAGGTCATGGAAAATGTACATATCCAACACAGAAAGAGGCAAAACCACAGTTACATAAGAATTCCAAAAGCATTGTCATTCTTCATTTAAAAAACTAATCTTTTCTTTGTTTACAGTACCAAGAAATTTTGCAGGCAGTCCGTGTGTGTTTGTGTGTGCAAGCTCATACAAGTAAGCCTCAATTCATGCATGGTCATTTCCCTTCTGTTGACTGAAGTGAGTCAGAATAAATTATAGTAACACAAACACACACACTAAATTAAAGCCTGATGTATCCATCACCCCATCACCTCTGGCCTGTACACTGCATTAACAGTCTGAAGTCTGCCAAGGCATATAGCAGTACACTAAAAGTATGCCTATTAGACGGTTTTTCTAAATACAGATCATCCTGTCACAACACACTGCGTGAGTATGAGTGAGAAAACAGGAAGTTGAATTAGCATTAGTCTTGTCAAAAGGTCAGGGTTCACATTGGGGCTATAGTGGCACTATGACCACCTCGCTAGCAGTTGATGTTTGATGTTATTGGCTGCCTTGCCCTCAGCAGGTGAACAAACACTCAGCTCTGAGCAACATGCCGCTTCTGGGGAGCTGATGCTGTCATCACCTGGAACAGAGTTGGAGGTAAGGCTGCTCTCAGAACAGTGTTTTCAGTGGAGGTCTGACATTAATTAGGTTTTCTATCCCTGACCCATAGCAACCTACAAAGCAGACCCTATAATATATTAAAGGTATAAGATATAACCTAAGTTTTCTACATTCAAATATTGAAAATTGACAATGGAATATAGTTAGAAATAGGGCTAGAAAATGCAGAATCATCTTCAAAGTAATATCCATCTGTCAATGGTGTTAAAAATAACAGGGCAGCTCTTCAGCCACACTGCAAAGATTTATTATTATTATTTTCACGCTGTTTTACAACACAGTAATCCACAGAGCTTTTTTTTCCTAAATTTCCTTATTGATTTAGCCTTTTGTGTAATCAATGGCTCATGCACGCCATTAAACTAAGTGTGTAGGAAAAACATAAACTACTAAAATAAATAAATAAAATAAATGGACAAGCCATTATTTGTGGACTGCTATTTTGAAGCCAGGAAGTTTTGGTTAAATTGCTACTAGATATCTAATTAATCATTAGATAACATAAGTCAACTCATCTAGGATTAGGCTAGCATTGAACATTACAATGAAATGACATAATCATCATTTCAAGATAGATTTTAAATAGAGGTCAAAACAGCAACCCCCCAAGACGACGCACTATATAACAATCTCATCAAATAGTATATTCTGTTATGGTTTTGAGTGAGCAATATCTAACTGTAGTAACATCACATTGTGTCTTCAAATTGCTCCTCTATAACCTATAATCTATTGATTTCTGATTGTATGACTTAATATAAGAAACTAACCTGATTTTACTTATTTAGTCACCATTGCCCCATCTCTGCAGCCTAATGATAACATTATCCTTTTTGTCTATGGTGGGTATAAATAAATGTACAGTTTATGACACAAAATGACTTTAAACATGCCTTAGCCAAGACTTGGGTAGCATTTCCTCTATACCCAGTACCTAAACGCTAACCTAAGAGACACATAATGTAGAACAAAGAATAAATCATTGAGGAGGCTGTAAATAGACTGACGAAGGCGTCATCCACTGCTTTGTTTGTTTGTACTCTTTCCCAGGCTGTCGAGAATCATTTACACTTAGCCTTTGGCAGCATCCACTTTGGCACAGGTTTGAGCTGGAGGAGAGCTGTGCAGCCTCGGATCACAAGGAGATGAGGACATTTCTTCTCCACCCATCAACACTCAACTTTACCCCACCCTGCACAGCACCCTCCTCTGGTTCATATCAGGCTAAGGGCAGATGTATAAAACATTTTTTGAGACAATTATCAGAGGGTACAGCTATAGATACAGTAAATCTGCAGATTTTAGATCATAGACCCAGCAGGCATGGTAGATATGAGTGAAGTGAATGAGTGGAAGCAGCCATGTCAGCTATTAGATATTGTGTGTCGAGTTAATACTGCTGTGCTTTATCCAAACGCCCTCAGCTGGCCAGGTACTCCCCCTCCAGTCTTCCTAACCTTCAATCTCACCCATAATGCACCTGGAGCCTGGCCAGGGCTGCTGTTAATTTGGTCTCATTATTAAGTTAAATGCAGCGCGGGCGGCGGTGCTAGAGCTAATGAGCAGTGCAGAGCTGGCTATGCTGCTCCCAGCCTCATGTCCCAGCCATTAAAAAAATTAGAGAGTGGAAAATGAGTCAAGGGTTGGGAGGCCTTAACCGAAGACTTGAATGAAACTGTCTCTGATCTGAGTAAACTTCACTCTGACTGAGAAGGTCTAGATTTTTACTAACACATAGGATAGATCCGTGGGCCAGAATATGCAGTTCTGTCACTCAACATAGTTAAGGCTGGAGTAGGTCCATGAAAAACTGAGGTTATTAACAGTGTTTAGATGGTTACTTTTATTTATTATAGTACACGTACCCTAAAATGTCATCTGTAACATATTCCATAAGATTATACATAAAGTACCAAGTGGCCTCTGTGTGCGTGTATGTGAAACCAGCTTTATAACTGAAAAATCAGACAGAGCTAGCTATTGTCTTTTGGAGTGTTCATGTATTTTGGGTAAAGGATCAGACAAGCGAAAATTGCTTATTGATACGATCAATACTTTTTGAGTTATTAGTTGATTTTTCGCGCAATACCAAACCTCACACATACATGGGGAACAGAATACTGACAGCTGTTTGGTTAAAATCATCCCCGCTCTAACTTAAGAGTGGAGAAGGTTGGGTTTTATGTCACAAAATTTAAAAAACAACGCTTCATAACTCTTGCGGATTTCAGCAAAAATGTATGCATCAAAATGTTGGACAAACTATTTTCTTCATAAACTATTCACATTTTAATCTTAAAACATTTTGTTTTCCATCTACAGGCCTCTAAGTGCACAGAGTGCCATTTTTTTTTCTCATTCCCTCCAATGTTAAATAGCTGTCACTAACATGTTTGACTTTCTCCACTTTCTCACTTCACTTCTGACTTTTTTCCCCATTTTTTACATTAATACATTCAGAAGACTCTCCACAAGCCTCACCTTGAAGAATTTTTGAGATAGAATATACGGTTATGGATTGACACCAGTTTGATTGACAGGTGGCTTCTCAGTGAATTTAACACAGACACCCACGTTTCCTCCATAAGGAACCATTTTAGGAACTCTATAAGTCTCACATTTCTGAGATCTACAGGCCTCTAAGCACACACATCAAGTAAATATGTCAATGTGATAAAGTCATACAGTAATGATGTAAAAAATTTTAAACAAATATGTAAGGTAACTGAATAACCAACTATCATTGCTGACACCAACAAATTTAGGAAGTTTATTTATAAAACAGTTATGACTGACTTCTACAAAAAGTCAGCTCCCCATTTTATCAACTCTACTGCTTCTAGAATCGGTGGATTCCCACATACTAGTATATTTTAATATTGTGGATTATTTCCACAACCTTTACATTATTTTGTGAATGAAGGTGGCATCTACATAATACCAAAAAGTTGACCAAATTCCTCCAGTAAAAAAAAATAAGTAATGGTGTGTTTACAGTTCCATAGTAGAATCTTTTGTTTTTGTTTGTATATGAAGGGCATTTTGTGTAATTGCAACTATTCCTCTTGAAATAAAAACAACACCAGAAAAGGCAGTTGTAATTGTGTTTTCATTCATTCATTTTCTTAATGCTCTGGAGAGTTCACAGAGGTGAATAACCATCCTCATTCACATTCCTGCTAACAATTTAGATTGACCAGTTAACCTATTAGGGGGCATGGTATAAGCAGGAAGTTGGAATACCTGGAGAAACCCCACGCAGACACAAGGAGAAAGTGAAAAATCCACACAGAAAGGCCCTCATTACATTATATTTACATTTATGCATTTGACAGACATTTTTTCCCAAAGCGACTTACGAGGGGGAGATTAACAATTAAGATCTCTCTCTCTCTTTTGTCTCTCTCTCTTTCTCTCTCTTTGTCTACTTTATTTGTAAAACTCTTTAAAAACATTTACAGTGAACCAAAGTGTTGTATAGAAAAATAAAAAAACACAATGCAAAAACCAAAAAAACCATCATACATATATATATACAATTAAAATAAAATGAAATACAAGACTAGATTACGGACATAAAAATAGCTCTAGCAGCCAGATCTAACCCAGGATCCTTTAACTGTAAAGCGCCAGTGCTAAGTGACTGCATCATCATGTGCTTATGACAGCACTAACCTCTGTGCCTCCTTCTCTGTTTTCACACAGCATGAAATGATACATAAATAAATAACAATAAAGTAAATGTACTGTTCAATGAAACATGCAGCTTGACTGCCCATTGTGGTGCAATCTGTAGTTGTGTTTTTGTAAAATTATGAGTGAAATTGAAGCAACCTTCTGTGAATTCCATGGGTTTCCATATTTTGGTTTGAAGCAAATAAACAAAACTGCATCATGTTGTCAGAAAGTGGCGGTACACAATGTGTTGCACCCGGCTGTAATCAACAAAGAACATTCTGTTTCAATTTTCTGTCTAAAATGGCTGTAAAAAGCTATTTTAGAGATGACACAGAGAGAAAATACTATCTTGTCATCCATGCACACTACCTGTTGTACTCATGCATTTATATCTGGGATGATGTCGCAAGCAGCTAATCATTCATTTGAGTCAAATGTTCACTACATCAATTTTTCCCATATGTGTGTTAAGAGGTAAAAATCCCCTCAATCAAGCATATTTTGGCATTTCCATCAGTATTTTCCCCAAATGAGCATCCCTTCTGTCATGTAAACAGGTAGGCACATATATCGTAATATGGCTGAGAGGCACTTTGCTTTAAATCAGGGAGTCAAACATAACAGCTCAATTTAATCTCAAGTGAGTAAGATCAGTGAGATCAGTAAAATACTATCACAATAACCTAGATATAAGAATAATTGCAGAATGTTCTCTTTGTATTAGTATAAAATAGGAAAATTACATCAAAATGTCTACATTTACAAACTATCCTTTCACAGTACGGGTGTAATGGTATACAAAAATTCCGATTCGTTTTTGGTACAAGGGTCTTCAGTTCAATACATTTTTAATACGTTTTCAGCACAGTTTCATAAGAAAAAGCTTTATTGAAGAAAAAATGCAATGTATTCTGAACAATTAAGTGTCACTCTACAGCTGAAGTTTTATACTACAGTGTGAGTCTTTTAATGTACAAATAAATATATATAAATTATTTATTTGTTATTATATTAATAAATTATAAATGGTTGGGTGGCATCATTTTAAATGCGTTGTAAAATTTGATGTATTACCAGAAATACAGCCAATCTTCACAAAACGACTCCGGCACACCACTCTTGTTTTTTTGATTTGTCTCTCTCCATTGGCATAACTGGCAGGGAATATTCCAAATGCTCCCAAATTGAGACCTTAGAGAAGATGTAGATTCTCCAAGCTTTGTACGTGTGCCACTGCTCTGAGCTGCCATGCTGGTTCAGTGGTTCAGCATGTGGACGGTGCGCTGACCGCTTAGACGTCCATCTAGGATATCAAATATTGCATATGGATTCTGCTTGCGGCCACCCTGCTCATACTGTGTACATTCTGCTTCAAGGTTCTTGTGAAAACTTAAGGAGAGTGTTTGTGTTCTTCACATAGGCTACATGTTCGGTTGTTGTACACCTCCATATTGTGGAGGTATTGAAGGCCCTGAACAGAAATGATTCAGTACAAGTGAACCATTACACTCTTATTTCTTACAAATGTGAAAAACCTGAACAAACATGAACCTGAGATGTCTTAAGAGAAGTGCAATTCAAAGATATTTTGCCTGATAATAAATGTTTTGTGCCATTGTAAATCCACTGTAATCTGTAAATTGTAATGCACATGTGGAAATGATAAGAGGAGCCACAAAGTTTAACTTATTTTTCGTAAGAAATTGCAGGTTGTTCGTAATTGTTCAAGTTATTCACATTTTTACAGGAGAGTTTGTAGATGTAAACATTTTTATAATGTAATTTTACTTTTATTAGTGTTATTATTGTACTGGTCTGGCCCGATTGAAATAATTTTGGGTTGTATGTGGCCTTTGAACTAAATGAGTGAGCTTTAAATCAAGAGCTTATGGGACATTAGTGGGTTTTATATTTCAGAGAAAGTAATCAAGATATTAATTCCTTTCAAATGTCTGCTAAATGTATGAATATAACGACATTGTGACTATCACCTATGGAAATTCTCACTGTAACTTCATACACCACTGGCAATTAGGAACTTATACCTTTCAAGTATTGTATGTGTACATACATATTTGTGTTTGCAAGTACAAATGTGCTGAAAACACCTTTTTTTTTAGTATTGTAAAAGATGGTATCTGAGCTGTGTGGGTGGCAAAGTTCCTGCTTGGGGGGAGCTGTGGCCACAGAGGAGGAGCAGGGCACTACAAAAATACACAAGCAAGACACAAACTCAGCATATCAAGAGTTACTACACTTAGCGCTTTCAAAGAGTGGAAAAATGCTGATTTGTGTGGCATAAACTGTTACATGCGGCCACTGCTCTGGAATAGTATCCATCTTAAGTCATCTCGGGGATTGTCTATCATCTAGCTGCTCAGTCAGGACCGTGAGAGACTCAGGAGGCTCAGGAGTCCTGTGTTTAGATGACTTTGAGGGTTTTTCCTCTGCAGCCTTGCTAAATTGTCCAAACACGACCACACTGGCATTCATTTGCACTTCATCCCAACACAGCTTATCCTGACCACACAGTGACAATGTTTTTCTGGGAGATAGTTAGCCAAATCTTTGAAACTAAATCAGGAGCTTAGAGAGATCAGCAAGAGGCTCCATTTTGATATTAAAACAGAGAGAAAGATCAGTTCACTGTTTAGGTTTGGCTGAACTCTGCTAAAAAGACGGAGCCTGAGGGAGGACCAGAGGATGATGATGATGATGCGATTGGAGTTTTTCTACAATCAAACAGAATGCACTTTGCTTTGATTTATCTCGAGGGTCAGAGGTTGTAGTAACTGAGCTGTGTTCAAGTGTCTCATCCAGCCTCTTGTCTTTGTCCCTTTAGCTGCACTTTTGACTAAGCGTGTGTGTGGGGACAGTGTACAGCAAATTCCTGTCAAAGTATTGTCCTCATGCGAGCCTGCTTCTGATGGAGAGAACTTAGCCATGTTTATAACTGTACAGGTTCAAAGAGAGGCCAGCAGCACAATGGAGCAGGGCAAGTTGACTGCACCACCACTGTGTGGGAAACACCATCACACACCAAAAATCAAAACAAAGACACAGAAGGGGAAAAAACTCTGCAAGGATGAAGGAAATTGACATTATTCCTATTCTGTTTTGCCACATTGAACTCTGCAAAAAACATTTCCTTGGCACAACAAGAGGTCCTGTTACACAATAATGGACTTTTAAGAAAACTGACAATTGATATTACATTAACTGCTGGATCAGTTAAAAACATGCTTTTGTCGGTCAAAAATATTTTCCAAGCCATGAGGTATGTTGCCTCTGAAGAGTGGGTAGCCTATAAAAAAATTTTCAGTGTGAGATGGGTGGGTAGGTGGGACCATAAGGCCATCTATAGGGCAGTGTTATGAAAACTATTACATCAGTGTGCATGACACTGCTGACTGGCTGTAACAGCTTTGACTTTATGTTGTCTTCCCATCATTAGAACAGAAATCTGTGCATGTTTGGCGTCAGTGTAGGTGAAGGGCAGACTCAAATACCACATTAAAAGGATAAAAGTGGAGTTCTGGTTTTGAGTAAATGTTTGGCTAACCCAGCTTCATCACATGTCCAGCATATAACTAAACAGTGTGCTGACATTGACCATCACATACAATAAAGGCAGCCAGTCTTCTTGTGGTGGCCTTCTCACCCCAACCAGCCCCTGTGACCTGTCCTTCAGACCCCCCTCCAAAGCTTTAATCCAGCTAACCTTGTCAAAACCACCAGACCTCATTCAGAACAAGCAGATGACTCTCTGCACGCCAGTGACCTCTATAAATAGACATTTCATTGAGGAGCAGCAGGCTGAATGGGAGGTATTGTAAACAGCAGGCCAGCCTAAAGCCTTACTCAGGGCTAACCTGGGAAAGTAATGGAAAGTGACATGCTGCAGCCATGAGGCACGCAGTACAATAACAGACTGACACCACTCTACCACTGTCCACTGTCCTTCACTTTACTTGGCCAAGTTTTATCTCACACGTATCAAGAAGTCACTGATTTTCCAAACAGCAGAGGCAGGACATTCTTTAGGTTACGCAGCAAAACAATGTGGTTCATGTTTATTTTCAAAGTAAAAACTTTCCAGCGTTCCACTCCTCTAAACAATACAAAACAGAAGATATTTGCATGGAGACAAAAAAAATCTGCTAACTCCACATTTTGTTTTTAAAGAAATGGTCAAATGATCTCCTTAGTCGACAAAGATGGTAATTTTCTCTCACAGAGACCCTGCCCGTCTGTGAGTTTCCTGATTTAGTGATATCTATCTCAGGTTACTCACTTATCCTGGTTTATTTATCCCGGTTTACACACATAACAGAGTAACGAATCAATTCTGGCACAGTAAACAGGTTTGGCATGTCCTCCTCAGGTAGAAAAATGTTTTGTGAACAGCAAACTCGAAAACTAGCTGACAACTCATTCAATCAGATGAGCTATTTGCAGAGGGCTGGGTGTATTTAATGTTGTCTCACAGGCGAGACAATTTAATCAGTGAGGCTAAGTGTAATCATCTACTCTGTGAGTGTGGCTCATTGTGATGATGTAGCAGTTCAGGCTTTGATACAGATACAAGTCTAAAGAATGAGCAGAGATCTGGAAAAAGAGGTGGTGCGTGACATGGGTTCTTACGACAAAAACATTTTAGCTGATGTTAATAAACAATACAAACAATGGTCTTTTACTTTTACAGGTCTAGCATAATATAAGCATCACAGTAGTTTATACACAACACACAGTACACCTAGATAGGAGCAGGGCATATTTGACCCAAATAAATCTAAATATAAAGTGTATATCACTGAAATATATCAAAAAATTACTGACAACAACATGTATCAATGGAATGGAAGTAAAAAATGCCAAGAAGAGGAAAAGGTGCTAGCCAACTCTCAAGTACTGGAAAGTTTTGAGGAAATACTGATGGAAATATGACATTACTGGTAGTTTCATCCATCTGTTTTTATTGCAGGACGATGTCCAGGTGGATTTGTTTTGTAGCAAGCTAGTGACATCAATAATAGAACAATGTAACTTGCAACATCCCGTGCAGCCGGGAGAGACCAGGGACGGATTTGTGACAGTCCGGGGGAAGCGTAGTGCTAAACGCAAAAACATAGTGCACCAACAGCTTCCCGTCAGTAACAGGTTCGATCCCCTCAGCGTCACACCGGCTGAACCGGAGACACTCGTGATTGGAAGCTCTATAGTTAGAGATGTGAAGCACCCAGCGGTGTCTGTTAGGTGTTACCCAGGGGCCAGAGTCAGTGACATCGAAGGAAACCTTAGGCTCTTACAACAGAGTAGGACTAGGTTCCGCCGTATCGTGATTCACGCAGGCGGTAACGACGCCCGGCGGAGACAATCGGAGGTTCTTAAATTAAATGTAGCATCGGTGTGTAAACTTGCTAAGTCGATGGCTGACACCGTAGCATTCTCTGGACCCCTGCCCAATTTGACCAGTGATGAGATGTACTCCCGCTT
>JAPTGZ010000023.1:16976559-16997827 GCA_029814645.1 Fowleria isostigma | reverse complement strand
TTTTGAGTTTTTCCTTGCCGAGAAGGAGGGTCTAAGGACAGGGGATGTCCAGGACATTTTTCCCCATTTGTTTCAATAACTGTTTGCTTAAATTCTGTGAAGCCCTTTGAGGCAACCTTGTTGTGATACTGGGCTATATTAATAAAATTGAATTGAATTGAATTGAACATAATAGAAACACAGAACATGTACTCATGGCTCCAACAATCAGGCCAAAAATGTTTAAGGGCAAAATAAGGACAGACATAAATAATGTATTGGGGGAAAAAAAATAAAAAAACAAAACAGTACAATTATTTGTGATAATGAAGGTTATGCAGAACTGTTTGCAAAAACAGTCGTTATAATGCTATCTGTGTAATAACTGTGACAAATGACACTACTTAAGATATAAGTTTTATCTTTTTTTTGTTCTATTCACCAAATCTTTCGTATACAGACGTGACAGACAGACGCCTTCAAAACCACACAAAGAGAGTGAGAAAGAGTGAGTGTGAAGCCGAGAGAGAGGCTGGACCATTTTTAAGCCACTCATTTGATTCACAATTCACACACAGATCCCAGCCAGGGGGCAGGGATTTTGAGGAGGAGAGATCAGTAGCCAGGCTTAACTGAAAATGTCAAATGCTTTACTTTGACTTCATGGAAAAAAGTCAGTTCAGAGGAACCGACAGACCACATGTTACCAAGCATTTTTCTCCCCTTTCTTGCAAAAAAAACCCAAAAACCAACAGGTACAGACTGGCACTTTGACAATGCGGTGCTTGAGACTGAAGGTCGCTGATACCTGATCATCAAACTGTCATCAATTAGAGCATTAGGAGGAGTCATTTATTTTGCCTATGTTAAAAAAGGTGCTAAACTCCATGAACCATTCCCTCATGCTCCTGCTGAAATTTCATCCAGAGCAGCCCTGGCCCCACAGAGAGAAAGAGGGTTATTGAGGGGCTAGGTGAGACAAGGGCCCTGGAGACCATGCTCGCCAGAGTAGCCCGGCCTGTCCAGGGGGGGCAACAGAAGAAACCACAGCCCTCCATCATTTCTCCTGTTTCTCTGTGCCTCTGCTCACAGACTGGCCAGGGGACTCGACACTACAAATTCATTGTTCATGACCCAAAAAAAAATCTGCATGTTCAAAATGATTAGTCATGAGGGGTTAGCGGAGCACAGGAGGCCGGATATGGTGACTGATGCCCACCCCGTTTTTCAGATTATGACCTAATGCAGGTAAAGGGTGAGGCTCAGTGTAAGACTGCTCCCCTCTCTACAGCCCCACGCCCAAATCTCTCCGTTTCGGTATTTGTTGAACCTCCTGGACTGAAACCACTGCCTATGCAGGAACAGATTGGGTGCTGGGCGGCACACAAGTTTCCATGCCTGGTAGACTAGTGAAAGCAGACCTCAATAAGCTAGTTCAACTTCCCCAATTCCAGAGCTCTGACTAAAAAAACAGTGGCAAAATTAAAACAAGGGTATGCATCATTTTTCAGATAATGTAACTCAATATATACAATTTAAATCAACATCAGGGCAGAAAAAAACAAAACCATACATCTAAAATAAGTATTAACATTTAGCAACTTTAATTACCTTGAGAAGAAGAGCAGAGAATACGTAGAAGAGGTACAGGAAATTGTGTGTTTGCATCAGAGGTGTATCCAGGTGGTGTCCAAGTGGTTTCGTCTGATTTGACCAACGAAAGCTTATCAGTTAACACATAATCTGTTTCAGGTACAATCTCAATCTCAAAGGAATAGATCATCCTTCACAATGGACACCAGAATCTGAATGCTCATCATAAAAGAAAGGAAATGTTGTTGAATAAAGTTAAATAGATTAAAAATTAAAAGATCAGAAGCATGAAGAGAAACTGGAGGCAGAGCATAAAAAACAAACCAAAGAAAAAAAGCCATGCAAACATGCTTGAAGGAGTTCAGCCTGTTTTGATAAACAGCACCCTCTGCTGCTCAGCTGTCAAACCAAACTAACCAACCATCCATTCTCCATATAGCTTTATGATCAAATCTATTCTAGCAATGGACAAGTCACCAGATATCACAGGACTAGCATATCAAGATATATTTACATGAAAATTCTTGAAGTGGAAGATCATAAGACCTTTGGGAACAGAACAGAAAAAAAAATCTATCCTTCTCTGTCAGTCTATTTTTAATGTATTGGTTAAACCATCTTTATGAAATACCAGCATGAGTCATCCACAATGCAATAGTGTATCACTGCCAGAAGGAATAATTAATCACAATACAAAGAGAAGAAATCTGTGAAAGACTGACCAATGAAAATGGAAATGACAGCCAGTTTTTCTCTTTTTACAAGCCCAAGCAGACACTTTACAGACATCATATGATGTATGAATGAAAAATAAAAGCCAATTGTGAATGTATTCAATAATGGTACACATGGCCACTTTGGTCACATTAATCATTTTAATTAAAAGTAGTCTATAGTTTATCTGAATTGTTAAAGACAGATGATTAAGTATAATTCCCTACAATCAAGAGTGGCGGCCGTGTATCAAGAGTCAATCCCAAACTGGGGAAGAGGATATTTCATCCAGCGGCTCTGCACAAGGCTCCAACAATAACACCTCCCCACTGAAAGGAAATTCCTCCGCCTTCACTGCTCTCGGCTGGAACACACAGCTCTCTTAATCCTGCTCTGGTAATGAGGTCATTTCACATTGTGATTTTCTCTCTTTTTCATGATAAAATCCAAATTTGGTGTTGCTTGGTTACAGGAACAAACTCTGCAATTGATTTCAGTCTAAGACACTATATTTGCAAAACAATTAAATCTGATAAAAGGGTATATTTTTGTATTCTTTAGATGAGTGGAAATGCAAGGACAGGAGGTGGTAAGGATGAAACAGACAAGGATGTAGATGAGAGCTATGCCCTGCCAAAACCAACTCTGATCACTGCTCTGAAACCATCTGATTGCAGGAGCTACCAGTCTGGCCTTAAGTGGAGGTGACAGTGTGTCTGAGAGACACGTTACAAGTCAGAGGAAATTGGAGATAAACAGATAAAAGAATGCAATCTCTGCTGGAAGTAGCGAGGCACAGGGGGCAGGAAATAAACCTGTATTTAAGCTGATTACCCAAGTGGAGTCCCAGCCCCTTTCAGCAGCTCTGTACAGCCCGGCCTCACCACTACCAACGTTGTTAATTAGAGATTTGCTAAGGGGAAAAAAGGCAGCCTTGTCAGACTTGCAGGAGTGTTAGTGATGGCTGGCTGGAGGGGGACATGCAGAGCTCTTAATTGGGTCTGTATGCTGTATCGGTGGCTGGCTGGAGTGCTGGTGATGATTGCTGTGAGCAGGTGGCCGTGGTGGCAGCTCCATGCAGGCCGTCCCAGGCCAGCCTGTCTGTTCTTGTCAGGACCTGGAACACTGAGCAGACAGCTCCTGAGCCCTGCGCTCATTACACCAAGTTGCCCACCCTGTTGCCTAGCAACACACAGACAGCCCCTCCACAACACTTCCTCACTGGTCCCACAATGTAACCCACAGTTGTGGAGGACCACTTCCACAGTCTAGCTTTGAAGAAAGGCAATAAACCCACTGGTACTTCTAGAGTCTCCTTTTAAAACAACTATAATGCATCATCCTTTGTACAACTGTCCATCGTGAAGCATTGTATCAGTTCTACACTATGAATGCTATGCGTGTTTCCACACACGCAACAGGGCAAGTTAAAATCTTGTAAGCATTCCTGCTAAATCAGTTTCCATCTTTTCTTGCACTTATCTTTATTTGAACTTTGGTGTAGCAAAAGTGGGGACGGGGAGGGAGCGTGCAAACACTAGCTTCAACTGCAATCCAGCAATCTAATCAAGATTGCAGAAAAACAAATGCACCAGTCTTTTTACATACTTCTTTCAAACAGTACAAAATTACTCTCCATGAAGTCTCTGTTGAATTTAATTTCATACTAATGTAAATGATAGAACTGGATGAGGCAAGCTCTATTGGCAAAATGAAGTTAGCGATTGCACAGGGACAGTACTTTGTAGCTTTTTCCCCTTAGTATGACCAAATGTCATCAGTTAATTTAGGAAATTTTTGTCCCAAGAGAACCAAGCATTTCTTTTGCTGTGGTTAGATTACTTTGGACAGTAGTCAGCCAAAGTTTCATGATTCAATGGAATTTTGATGAATGCTACAAATGAAGTGTAAAAGAATCAATCATGTCAGGGTTTGACTGGACGGACTTTGGAAGAGGGCATGTGGAACGGTGCCCAAGCTGGGAAATGACAGGAAACAGTAGAATGACATCAGCTATGGCACAGTGAAAGGTCTGTTTAATAAAATGAAGAAATGAATGGGCTTCTTTAACGCCTTTTAAAACATGAAGTACACCTCGAGACTCCAGTTGTGAATTAAAAAAGGACATATTTTATGTAACCACAGAAGAAATTGGAGCAGAGTTGGAATTCAATCAAAACCAACATCACCCCCTAATATGCAGTGACTAATCTGGCAGTAACAGACGTTATTTTCACTTTTCTCTTCTCTGATTGTTATGGCTTGAAACTACAACGAACCCAACTTTGTTTTGTACTGTGCTTAGAATCTAACTGTATTATTCAAGTTGATTTAATCCAGTCAATAGTCGACTAAATGACGCACAGTCCCCACAGTCCTGTCAGAGTTCTGAGTGTAAGCTGTCCGGTGTTGAGAAAGGTCAATATTAAATCATAGCCCCACCCTGGAGCCTCTCTCTAACATAATAATCCAGGCCAGTTCTTGTCCATATTCTGTGGTGCTGCTCCACTTATTGTAGCACAGAAATCTCAGCGCTGGACCCAGTTTACCATGCCAAGAAGCCCACAGCATGTGAAAGCTGAAAACCCAAAGGGCGATCATTTGTCACGGGCAGTTCGCACATCTGGAATGTCTCAGTTTGTGCTCTCAGAATATCAGACAAGATGGGTGGTGTTCCTGAAGATCAGGGCCACTCTCATGTCGGCCGATCAAAGTGTGCGGGGTTGGCGCTACAATGTTCGCACACAGCTGCGTCTTCCCCAGGGTTGCACTTGGGCTGCGGGTGCTAGACCTCGCTATGGAAGTGCCTGTAAATAAACGGTTTTGTCACTGTGTTCACACATTCCTCTAACCAATGGGCCTGCACAGCCTTTATACCTCTAACAGTTTAGGCTGCCATCCTCACAGCTGACTGCTGACATCATCTCATGACATTCCCATCATGGACACAGACGAATAAAACAATGATAGAGGATGTGTTGCATAATGCTCAAACTTTAAAGGGGTCATATTTTGCTTTTATTAGTGTTTGGTTCATTTATGTGTGTATTTGGACCGTAATAGTTCATAAAGTTTAAATGTGAATCCTCCAGGGGCTGCAGAGCTATCTTTATGCTCATTTTGGCAAAAATTCAGTAAATTTCTACAACCAGTTTTAATTCCTTCTTAATTTCTTATGTCTGTACCTAGTTGCATCACGACATTTGCACATATAAGGTCAAGACTCCTGAGCGAACATTTCTCCAAACTTCAAGCCAATTTCCTAAAATGTTCAGTTGTTGGTTGTTTTAACAAACACACTGAATGGGACAGAGAGTACGGTCAACAACATGGAGGGGGTGGGGTGTGAAGCGGCTCATTTGCATAGCAAAACGACTTTTCTCATGTCGTTACTCCGAAACAGGGTTGCAGATGGACCTGTGGAGTTGAATTAATGAAGAATTCAGACCCAAGCATAGCATTTACAGTTTAAGCAGACCACAGGGAAATGTTTTAAAATGCATAATTCCATTTTAAAAAAATCTAAATATCACTCCTTTAAAACCCCTTTGTGATATCAGACTACACAGGTAAAATGAACTTGACAGTTTTCATTTGCTCTTACTCTCATTTCATTTCAACTTTTTGTTTTCTATGTTAGTTTAGTTAGAATAGATTTAAGTTGATTTGTTAGCTAAGTTGTATTGTTCTAAAGTTGGAGTTTAGTTCTTTTTTGATCAGCTTCAGTGTTATTTTAGACTAACAGGGTAGTTGTCAGGGGTGAGGTTTACAGAGGTTGGAAAAACTTTGTTACACAAAAAACCTCCCAAAACACCATCAATAATTTCAACAAAATACATTCACCTAGGACAGTGTGTTACAGTGTGTTAGAAT
The DNA here is from genome assembly GCA_029814645.1 of Fowleria isostigma. Lineage (NCBI taxonomy): Eukaryota > Metazoa > Chordata > Actinopteri > Kurtiformes > Apogonidae > Fowleria > Fowleria isostigma. The sequence continues at coordinate 16,991,668 of JAPTGZ010000023.1, read as the reverse complement.
TAGGTTGTGCCATAAAGCTAACCTTATACTAGGTTTATGTATAAAATAAACTGAGAACCTACTTTAGTTAATTTTTTTTAAACACAGAACAGGTTAGATTAGTTATCATTCATTCATTTTCTGAACCCACTTTATCCTCACTAGGGTCACGGGGGTCACATGGAGCCTATCCCAGCTATTTAAGGGCGAAGGCAGGGTGCACTCTGGACATTTCACCAGTTCATCGCAGGGCTGACATATAGAGACAAAAAATACTCTCACATTCACACCTATGGACAAGTTAGATTATCAATTAACTTATCAGTGCAAGTCTTTGGATGGTGAGAGGAAACCGGACTACCTGGAGAAAACCCATGCAGGCACAGGGAGAACATGCAAACTCCACACAGAAAGGTCCCACCTTGACTGGGGTTGGAATCGAACCCAGGACCTTCTTGTTGTGAGGCACAAGTGCTAACCACTGCACCACCATGCCGCCCAATTAGATATCATTTTTAATAAAAGGGTTATGATGTTTCTAAACAAAACTGTTTTCTTTATTTTGTTAGTTTGGTAAATATTATTTAGATCAATGTGCAAAATGAGTATCTGTTATCAGATCTATTAAAGGTAAATATCACTATAATCAGAAGGTATGTGGTCAGCCTCTATTGCCAATGGTAAGGTGATAAAAAAATAAAGTGACATAATCCAGGAGTGAAATACCTGTTCAATGGTCTTTGTACAAGGAATGTAAGGAATGCACAAAGCTCTTTTAATATTTGCCTGGTACCAAATGATAAGAACCACTCAATCTTTCGTCGGCCAAACATCTGACTTACATTTACTTTACTGATTATACAATGGTAGCTAGTCGATGCTACAGGAGTCCGATTACTCTTTGGAGGTAATCTAACCTTGTGTTGTCATTTAACTTTTGTCCTTGACATCAACACTCCAGACTTCCCGTTGCCAACTGCTGTTCTGAGACACATTTGACAACCCTGTCATTTTTCATGCTTTTGGGTTGCGGTTAATAGGGTCAAAAGGATTTGTTTATTTTTACCTCACTCCAAAACATCTTTCAACATATTTTGTGGCCAGGCAATTGGATATGTGAGATTGAAAAGGCTCACCTAAAAAGAGAAATGAGTCTGCCACCTTACTAATAGTGAATCATTATGAAAAAAATGACAGCAGTGAAGGAAAACACAGTGGATTTCCTTCTGGCTGTTCTGACATTACAAGGATGTTTTACTTAAGGTACCAAGGGAGGTGAACTACACAAAAAAATGCACCAAGCTCATGAGAGAAAGCAAGAAAGAGAAAGGGAGTGAGAGAGAGGAAAAGGGAAAATGTAATTAATCACACTACAGTCAGTGGGCCTGGTCTGCTGGAGCTGTTCTTGAGGTCTGGGTCTGTTTGTCGGTCTCCAGAGAAAGGCCAGTGGAACAGGAATGCTGTGTATGGGTGGTCAATTAGTTTACAAATTTCAGCTGTGACAGAGGCATTCTTTTCAGCCCCGGTCCCAACATCCCTGACCAAACCACATCATATCAGGGCCCAAACCTCATGCCGTGATCAGAGGCATTCCCTGGGCTGCAACATAAAGAAGCTCACTCCATTTAGCCCAACCTAAATCAACAGCCTTTTACTGTGGTTACACTGGGTTGCCTTACATCCAGGGTCTGCCAGCGCTTTTAGCCCCTTTTCAGTTTTCCATTCATCCGACATATTTCTGAGAAATAGACCTCCACCACTGTGTCACTCTGCTTTTTTACTTTCCAGGCATCACATCTTTTACATCGTTTTAAATTTGGCTAAATATACCTGCAGCGCTACAGACAGACTGGTAAAAACTACAAGAGCTGAGGCTACATAAGCTGCTGAAAGCACCTCTGCTAGACATGAACAGGGTTACTGTAGTAAATTAAATATATATAAACTGAAAACATGTGGTGAGAAAATAAACACTTTCATTAAATGAAATACAGATAAAAAAAATCACAAAAACTAACTAAACAAAAACAAAAGTCCCCATTATGTTTAAAACATGATATCTCAGAAACAGTTTGACAGAATGTTGCAAAATTTGGCACAAACTTTCATTTGGATGGAAGGATAAACTCAAAATACTTGGGGGGATAATAGAATGGCTTTACACAATGTGCTTTTCTGTTAGTGTCAGCCTCAATAAATTAAGACTTTATTCATAATACCTGTAAGACTAAAACTAGCACTGCAAGTAAAAACAAAAACCAGTTCTGCAAATGAAAACTACTTAACCCTATAAAAACCATTTGTATCATATTTGTTACACTAGGTTCTGAGATGTTTCTTTTATCAACAAGATCAATACTTTCCTTAAAAACTTGTTGCTTGTGACCTGATACATGTTTTCTGTCCCCTGGTGGATTATCATCCCTCTACAGCCAGTGGAAAGGCTTGTTTTTGTGGCCTTTTCAAAATGGTCGCTAACGTTAAATCATTCCACATCCTTTTTGTCAGAAAGTCTTTGGTAATTTTCAAAAAGTTCCATTAAGAGAAACATTTATATTGTAATTGTAATTTTTAAAAATATTGAAAATAGAAAAGCACTCAGAGAGTGCAGACCTCCACCAAGTATGATAGTTCCCCCCATACTGTGACTCACACCAAAGTAATAATCCTACATTTATTTGTATCAGTGCCCTGACTTTTTTTTTTTTGTGGAGTTATACGCACAAATGCCAAAAATCGTCCTATCTCCAAATGTTAAAGAATCCTTTAAAAAAATTCTGGATCCAGGCGGTGATCCAGATCACTCCCAAAATCTAACAGACTGTTCCTTGTGTCATTTCCATCATGTCCTGAAAATTTCATCCAAATCTGTCCAGCAGTTTTTGCATAAAGTTGTTAACAGACAGACAGACAAACAGACCAATACCGGCAAAAACATAACCTCCTTGGCAGAGGTAATTATGGTGACATTCAAGGGACACAAAAAGGCTGTAGAAAGTTTTGTGTTAAAAAAAAAAATTCCCTGAAAGGTTCTATATTTTCAAAATGTTTGTGACAAAATTTATTTTTGTATCTAAAATTAACATTGTTGTAAGCAAAATATAGCCAAAAATGCTCAAAGTATCAAATGTATTACAAAAAAAATATAAACAAAATTATATGGCAACATTTTTGGTGTGATTATGTTAATAGGGCTAATAAATGTTTCAATTTCAAAAATTTTGAATTTTGTCTTTAATGGGCCAGGTTTTACAGGGTTAAAGCCATGTATGATGATCGCAACCAATTTTTCATCAAATCTGTAAAACCCGAGTGATAGCTTAAGTGTCAGGAATCCGTTAGTCTTTTTGTGATTACATACCTGAAACCAAAATCTAAATTAAATCATCACTTGGGTTTTTTCAGAATTTCATGTAACCGCAGTAGCAAGAGGCAACGAAGCGGTTTTCGTGTTTGTTGCCGCTGTGGCCATACTGTGGCTGTGTGGAATTCCGAAAAAAACAAGTTACATTTTTTTTTTTTCAGGTTTCGGTTTGCAATGTAAACAAATGGAGTGTTTGTAGTGGAGTACAATTCAAAATTCTTCACCATGAGAGGAGTGACTCAGGTGTCAAATCACAGAAAAACTAATGGATTTCTGATACTTAAGCCCCTTTCAAACATGCTATGGAAAATGGACGTTCTCCGAACTTTGCCTGTTTGACTCGTGTCTGAACACAACCATCCGGCTCATGTGTGGTTAACTTTACTTGGATAATAACCGGCTGACCCCCCAGTATTAAGTCCGGACATTAACCAGTGAAGTGTGTCTTTCAGAGTGTAAGGTTGAGATCCGGACACACACCGTCTGAAGGGTTGAGGGGAGGGACCGGAGGGAAAGTAGTGAGTGCACACATTGATGACGTACATAACGCATCATTTCCCACTTCACTAAAACACGGAAGAACAAAGAGGCGAACATCTGCAACAAAGAGAATGGCTAACAACTGGAGAGATTCTGAAATTTGTGACCTCACAGCGAGGGCTGATATAGAAAATTTAAAAGCATAAACGGAATAGCATGGGATTCTGGCGTATATGGCCGTGTCACCAAAAAATTGAAGGAGCCCGCCACACAATGTTTACGTCATTCCCGGTCCAACCCCCAGAAAATCCATCTGGAGAATGTCCCTTATATCTGAATGTGGGTGAAACTGACATTATCCGGAGCAGAGTAGTATGTTTGAACAGGTTAAAGAGCAGGGTGGAATTGTCCGGAGATATTCCAGAGTGTATGTTTGAAAAGGACTTTAGACTATCATTCAGATTTAAAAGATGTCAACTTAAAAAAGAGAATGTTGATTAGATATAATAATAAAAACTGCTAAAACTTTCAAACTGTAATAACACTGCATGGCACAGAGATGAGTGTTCTGACACCTGAGTTAGATACTAAAATACCTGACTTTTACAACACTGGGTTTGATAAATGAGGACATCATCATAGCTGCCGTCCGACAGTGTACACTTACACACACATACTGTACACATAGTGGTGTTGATAGACAAAAACCACACTGTGGATCACGGAGCAGTGCTGTGGTTAATCTGATGATTAAGACTATTATCAATCATCCTCTGTGATCCAGTGACAGCGTGCCCACTGGGATTAAACAGATGACTGATAATGTTAATAGGAAAGGTCTCAAAGTTCAAGAACTAAGGTAAGCCAGGTCATTACTCCACGCCATTACTTACATGGTTTATCAATTCTTGTATAACAGGAAAAATGAACAAACACAGAATGGGTATATTGTTAACCACTTCATGTGCCTATAAGGATTTGTACACGTTCCCTTTATAAGACGCCTGAGTATTCCTATCTTTTGGCTGTGTGTACGTGCAGGGAACTGATTACAGTCTGATTACATTCGTCCCCCTGTATGTGCGTGCCAATTTGCATGAATATGTTTGTGTGGGAGTTCAGGACAGGAAATGTAAAGGTTGAGGTAGCTCCTTGGAAACAAAGGCTCCGGCATCTCCACATGAGCCCTTTCCTTTTAAAGGCGCCTGAGGCTCCAGTCCACATCACTGTAATGTTTAAGTGGGAACATCCTGAAGCTACCACCCCCACTTTTCCCTTTAGCTTTTACAGATGGCCTGACCTATAGAACATCAGTCTTCAAATGTAAGCTTCCAAACAGTGGTAATCGCTCTGAATGGAGGCCTATTTCCTAACTTAACTGAGAAAGGAAATACACATTTGACAAATACAAAAGGAAGAGAGATCAACTAAACAATTTAAATTATCTGCACAGATTCAGTGTCTAAGATTAGGGGGGACCTATGGGGTCTAATAGCAGAAATGGAAAATAAAATTTAGAATTATGTTTTCTTTGGAGTACAGAAATGTTGTTTTCATTACCTTACAATGACTCATATCACAGCAGGTCACTGTTAACACAGTCTGCCATGTTTCTACAGAAGCTCAGAAGTGACTTCTTCAGTTTTCAGTTCCATACATTCAGGATGCAGGGACATTACCATTAGTTACTATGTCTGTGTGTGGTTCATGTTCCGTTAACCAAAAAGCCCAGAAGGGAGATACCAAACACTGACTTAAACCAGAACTCTTAGCATTTGCACAAAATGAGGAAAAGGGTCACTAAACTTTTCAAACAGAACATAAAACCAAACCAAAAGGAATGCTCCAGATAAAAATACTACTGAGAAATATGCTACTTGTAACATTCTTCATTACATTTATTACACCAAAACACTACCACCAATTACAAAAACACACAGAAATAAAAACCGTCTTCAGACAATTATCACAGAGGAGTTGTTTTAGCTCTTTGAAAAATAGATCCAGGTACAAATAACATCCTTTTAGATTTTTATCAGCCCTTCGTGTCCCTCAATCCTAAACCAGAGACAAATGACATGACATGCTGCCCATGATCATGGTCCCCAGAGACTTGCCAACCTCACTGACTTCAGTGTTTTCGTCCAGTCTTACAATCTAGGCTTCACTTTACAGGCTGCATCTTCTTCATCCTTCCCTCCTCTGTCCTCATGCTCTTGTGTGTTTTACTACCCTCACTGAAAATTGAGTCATAACTTCCTGACGGCACTGTTCAAAGGTCAGCCGCCCCACTACCACCCACCCTCCTTTCTCTTTTTCACTCTGCGTTTCCCACCCCCTTTCCTCCTCACCCTTTGGTAGGCCCCTCTTCCAACACACCCGGCACTGCATTCCACAGACGGTGGGAGCACCTTCAAACGCTGCACAAGCATAGCTGACCACCGCTCACAGCGGCACGCAGGGCGAGTGAGCCCCTGCCTCAGCTGCCACCAGGCCTCAGCCCTGCCAAGGAGATCTGCAAAGAAATTGCAATGTAGCAGCAACAGAGTCTGCTTGATGACAAGGAGAAAGCAACTGTGGCTGGATAGGAGCAGAGTGATAACTGTACAGTATTAGCCACCTCCAAGCTGCTGAAATCAGCTTCAAATAAAACCCTCATGCCTGAGTGGGGCCTCACATGTCTCGAAGGCTGACAGCTGCGATAGTGGGGCACAGGCCTCAGAGCACCTTTTCATCTGACCCCCAAATCCTGAAGGGCTCCCCTGCACTGACACACAGCTCCAGTTACAGCCTCCCAAGGCTCCCTATGTGCTTGGCGCTCAAAACAATGATGTTCTTGTACATGGTCACATACCACAACACGGAGAATGTACAGTGCTGTAATGAACGGTCAATTAATCAACTATTTAACAAACACAAATTTAGCCGGTTCCAATCTTGATTATTTCCCTCTCTCGTTTCCTTTGTCACAGCCAAACAGGAAAAGCAGCGACATCCCTTTCTGACTTATTCCACATCAATCACATGGTAGGGCTTTAGTAAAACCTGGTTGATACTAATCTGAAGAATCTGTTTAAGTCTGAATTGAAAGAGGAGTGTGTTTCTAACATGTTTCCCAGCTAAAGGTTTCCAAAATAAGTATGTGTTTGAAATGTCTTGTGTAATCTATTTTTGGTTAAAACAGGATTCTCCCTAAAATATTCAATAAAATGTATTGTACTGGCACATAACCGGTTACAGTGAAAATAATGAACAACACAGCGGGGAGCTGTATTGTCAAAAGAATTTGATTTCAAACCTGTATCATAGACATTCACAGCATCTGCAATGTTGGCATCACAGGACAAATGATACTCCTCATCCTAAAAAAAAGACAGTGTACAGTATTAAAGTTCACAAATGAAAGATAAATAAAGTTATAAGGTGACTTTTGCTTATATACAAAATAAGATGCAAACAAAGAACCTAAATAAGACATATTACACAGTTTGTTTGGGTTTATTTGTAAGATATATATCATTGAATACACACAAGGTCCTTGGTGAGACATAACTGTTAGCTAACAAAAATATCTGTACTTTGTGTTTAAATAATAAGATTCAGTTCAATTCATTGAAAAATTGCTGTTTTCATGTGTGTGAACAGCACAGGCAGGTATATGTCTCCTTTTGGCGGTGCTCCAGTTGTGCCTGTATGCTATGATTATCACTACACACATCTGGATGAACTTAGTCAAAGAATCCTATAAAGAACCTAATGGGCTCTTCTAACATTTTTTGAAGACTGATTAAGAGCTGTTTCAGATCTTGTTCACATCAATGAGTTCCATCTGTGATTTATTTAAGTTTTACTGAATTCATTATCTACTTTACTTGCATGCTTTGTAGGTAATACGTTAGACTGCTAAATATATACTTATGGAGCAGGTCAGATATGTGGATTGTGCTCCATCACTGTCAAACTGAAACTGATTCAAGCTTTTATTCTGTTTATGAATATTCATGACCTGTACATTCTTACAACTCTTATGCATAAACATACAGATTTTCCAAATAAGTCAGTGTAATATTTGGAGTCATCCCATCATGAGAGGAATATTTACGTTTCTTATTTACACAGACATCCCTAACACACACTTGTTCAAGTAGTTTTTAAGGCCTGTTTAGCTTCCAATAGTGTGACCCTTATGTTTTATGAGGGAGACTAACATCATGAACCACATTTGTTACAAATTAGGTTTCCTTGCGCCATAAAGTTGACACCTGCCACATCAAACCTGATTTCGGAAAGCAGAATGGCAATGATAGCAGTGACAAAGACATTAATATCAAACATTAAAAGTATTAGCTTGCGTTACTTTCCCACCAGTTTACAACTACCTGCAAGTGGTGTTTGTAAATAAATGCATTCGCTTTTAATGTTTTCCCACTACATTACATACATTTATGGGCGGATCTGGGAGCTGACCTACATTACAAATGCTGGTAGAATCTCAAAACGTCGAAACATGGCTAAAATACAGCTTAATTAAGACCAACCAAGCCACCTAATATCCAGCCCACAGCTACACGTGGGTGAAAGTATTTTCCTTAACCACCAGATGGCGCTAAATTTGATTTGTGCCAGTTCTGAATGTTGCCTTCATGTACCACACTATAGGTCGGTTTTTGCCCGTGCTTTGTTTTTTCTTTCATGTTTCACAAGCGATGACAGTCGTAGTTTATTTTAAATGGAACAGTTGGCTATTACAAAACATATTACGTGAACGGTTATAATAAAACAGGACTTTAATTAGTAATTCTGTACTATTTTATGCCACTTACTTTGGAAGTACGTTATTCATTTATTTAATTAATTTAATTGTACAGAACTGACTTTCATTTTGTGAAATTGTCGTTCATCAAATTTTAAAACAAACTACTTCGAGATGTTTACAGTAGTTAGTGTTTTCATGTAACTTTGACATAAAGAAGTTCAATTAATATAAGAATTTCCCACACACTTTAAGCGGAAGACACTCGGAAGTGATGTCATATCGACAGGAACAAAACTTTAGCTGTTAGCGGGATAAGCTAATTTTATCTAAACAAAAGGCTTTCGGTAGCACTTTGTCCTGTTTTGCCATGGGCAGACAACGTTAGACAGAATTACAAAAAGAGGTAATAATTACAAAAGTGCGTTAATTCTTGCATGCACAAAAAAAATGTTATTTTAGTGTAACGTTGCCGCTATTCAGCCGAACTGTTCCGGCAGCAACTGGCTAACAGGAAAACACTTTGTTTACCATTTTAAAATATGAAATATCCTGCGTTGCTGTCAGTATTATACTCCGATGACATCGTATTTGAAGGGGAAAAAATGCAAATTGAATTTTATCAAGCTTTAATGATCAGCGGTGTTTGGAAAAGAGTTGATAATTATAATTTGGTAAAATGAAATCTTCGACAATAATGAATATTTTTGCACACATTTGTGACTGAGTTTTATCTGTAAGGATTTTCTGTGATTTCATACTGAAGATAGCCTCTTGGAGTCATCACTTTAAATAATATGATAAGATGAAAACGAACACAAGTATTTTTCTCAAATCTAAGTAGTAATGACTACACATAATAGCAAAAAGCATTGCCTTGAAGGAAATATTTGCACTGTCACTGTGTCACTGTCCTAAATTCTTGTGTCTTCCAGTGTTGAGGTATGGTCTGACTGCTGTTGTACTAGTAAAGATGCACAGCCGTCTCCAGGAGTTGAAGAAAGAAGAGGAGACCCTCCTCAAAATCAAAGTCATGCTGCAAGACCAGCTCAACAGGCTGAAGGTGAGTTGAGAGGAGTCGGAATATGAGTTTGTTGGGGTTTGTTTTTATTTTACATATTTACATTAAATTTACTCTGTTTTGCAGTTTGAAGAGGGTGCCTTGAAATCAATTATTAATGCTCAGCTAGATGAAGGAACTGCTGAACAGTCTTCCCCACAACCTGAGGTAAGTGGCATTGTTAACATGTAGGTTATCAAAATGAGAGAGCATCAGAGCACAAACCTGCTCATTATGCAGAGATTACAGGACATCACACTATTATTCCACTAGGCATAGCTTGACAAACTGATGCACTGACACGCCTAAACATAAACATAGGCTCATAAATTGTGAATAGTGCTGCACTGTCACACTGGACTTGCAAAGATAGGTAATGTTAAATACATCTGTTTTCGTACTAATCTAATTTAAACTACAGCCTTCATACAACATTCAGAATTTCCTTCTCTAAAAGGGTCGACGGCAATTATGAGACATCTGAACCCTCTGGAAATCCCCTTTCCACTGTGATGTGTGTTATGCAAATTGTTTTGTTCCTGCCGTTCTATCACTCTTGGTATTACTCTTGGTATTGTGTAACATCACCTCAACAGTAATACTTTTTATGGTTGTATTGCAGTACCGGAAAAAAAAAAAAAGTTTGGGCACCCTATGCATTTGTGATATATATTGCTTTAAGAATCACTCAAACCCACATTCTCCCTCTGCACATGCTCTGTTCCATCGAGGTCAAAACTGAACGTTTCAGCAAATAAATGAAATGCATCAAGGACTTGTTGAAGCTCAAGAGTTTAGTTTATTTTTTTCTTTTTAACAATAAACAACATATAATCATTCTATTTATGTCTGTCTGATGCAGCCACACATTTTGAAATACAAAACATATTTTTCTGTAAATATTTCATGATAATATTTGAGATTGCGTAAAGTTTTAAAAGTGTCTGAAAACATTTTTCCTCTACTCTAGCTTTACTTCACACTTTTACTCAATTAGAATAAGCTTAACACATATCAAGGCATGAAGTTCTCTCTCTGTGTCTCTTTCTGGGGTTTCTTGTGTCTCTCTTCTGTCACTATCCAACTAAAGTAAGAAAGGTTTAGAAAAAAAAAAAATTAGTATGTTGATGTAACACAGAGCTTTCAGGGTTGCTTCACTTTCATTAAACTTTTTAAACATACAAAAACAGAGACTTTTACTTTCAGAACTATAGGTATTTTTCCCTCATCTGCATAAAATGTGTCCTATTTTTATTACTGTAACCTTCATCCTTTACAGTTAGTATTTGATGTATTTATTTTGTTACAGATTCACGTTAACCTTGACGATGAGAGCGAGATCAATCAAACCAAACTTCTACTAAATGCTGCTGTAGATTACGATATGGAAGAGGAGGATGAGGATGAAGATGAGGATGAAGATGAGGAGGATGACGAAGACGACGACAATGAGTTTGAGTTTGTGCCTGAGGAAGACGAAGATGAAGACGATTACTAAGAGTTAGTTCTTTGGGCTTTAGTATTTGCACCATAAGACAAGAAGCCCTGATTACCTGTTCGCCAGTTTGTAATTATTTGAGGTTTAATTTATTTGGATGGAGTGCCATTTGCAGTCTAAAAATGTGTGGTGCTAACAATATCCTCTTCTTTGCCTGATATAAGGTACAGTTTCAACCAGCTTTAGATTTCATGTGTCAAACTTTGTGAAATGCAGTACAGCAGCAGTATTATTAGATTCTGAGCAGAAATTTACTAGAGAAAACTTCAAAACTAGATTTTGAGTTGTGTCTATTAGTATAAAATTTATGGCTGGGCCATATATGAAGAGTGTTTGGATTCTGTATGACATGTTAACTGAAAGCACAAAATAAAATGTTTTGCATATGATTCATTTCATTTTTTTATAGTAAACAACACAAATGACCTGCGTACAACGGTATCTGATAATGCAAAACATTCAACAGGATACATGTAAGTTCAATAAATCATATTAATTCATTTATGCTCGAAAAGGAATGGGAGGAAGAAGGAAAAACTTCATTCAATATTCATGTGATCGTTTTTTTTTTTGTACCTTTTGAATATTTAAGCCAAATGGAGTATCAGAGATGCACAAATGTGTGTACTTCAAGAGTATAGGTACAGTATTTGTTTAGTTACCTTTGATACTGCATAAATGTATTAATGTTAAATATTGTCCTAAACTGACCTGGACGAATGGGTAGTGCAGTGCAAACACTTTTGTCTAGCAAACCATTCAGCATTTTCCAAACAGCTAAAACAATACTGTGAGCCTCACAATAAGACCAGCTTTCACACTGACAGCGAGGACCGCTCTGGAGAAGGGTGGTGCTACGACAAGCTACATACAATAGAGACTGTGCACATAGATATATACAGCGGTCATAATCTGTTCCAGGGGGGCTCCCTTTCACCCAGGAACTTTGGCTTGGTGCACACACTTGCTGCAGATGGCACACAGGTAAGTTAAATGCTCTAACCAGGAAGGATCATTGAATCATAATTACAGATAAAACTGGCATGAAAATTATGATCAAGAAATGGTATTTTATACGGTGTATATAATCTGATGCACATGGTAGGATTTTTTTTTAAATTTATTGCCTTTGATCCTTACTTGTACGATGTATATAACCCTACAATAGCCACTGTAGACTTGTTTGAGTAATTTTGAAGACTGAAATGCAGTTTAATGCTCAGAATAAGAGAAATGGAGGTGAACTATTGTGACCAAAAAAACTGGGTCACTAACTTGACAATGCAAAAATCAGTTTGTTTGGTTTTTTTTCACAATTAGTATTATGTTGTGTTTTTGAAGTAATCTTGTTTAATTGTGCTTGACATTCACTTTACTTGTGTGAAAACGTCCATCCATTGTCATGTGGTTGTGCACTGTAAATATATCAACCTCTCACACATTAACTTTGCTTACAGAGGTGAAACCATAGTTTGTATGGGTTCTGTTTGCCTCAGCAAGATGAGCTCACAGTCCATTGAGTTTCAACAGGGGCTTTTGGCTCTGCATTAGGCACATGGGACCCCCCACAATCCACCATGCTGGAGGTTTCTACACTGTTTGATGACAACTTATCCTGATTTAATCTAGATTTCTTCCTGTAGTCTAAGGCTTTTTTTTTTTTTTTTAAAGGAGGTTTATAAACATGTGCATGCTTGTGTTATTTCTGCTCCAAATCAGTCTTGGCTCAGTTATAAAGCAGTGCTGAACTGTTCCCATCTGGTTGCAGAGGTCAGTGAGGGACTGGAGCAGAACCAGACAGTAACTGTGCTGCAGGCTCAGGAATACCATGCTGCCCCGCTGTGCATTCAGTGTGTGCCATGTGTTTATGTTGGTGCTGTGTCTGTCTGCGGCTGAGGACTTCGACTGGACAAAGAACGACCACGGCTCCTTCTATTATGGCACTTTTCCAGCTGGTATGAGCACCCACGGCCTGTCTTCTGAATCAGAATCAGAAATACTTTATTGGTCCCCAGGGGGAAATTTAGTGTTACAATTGTTCCTCACAAAAGTATAGCAGTTGGGGAAAAAAAATAGGGACAGAAATGTAACAAAAAATAAGCAATAAGTAAGCAGTAAATACCAAAAATAAGCAACAAGTACCAAGATTCACAATTAATAAGTGTAAGTGAGTAACTGGGACTGGAGTTCATGGTTCAACATAGACATACTTCCTGTGTACATTTATGTTATTGTGATCATAAGAGCGGGTAATCTGACTCAGAGATGACTGGCTGATTTATTAGGATTTTCGTGGGGTGCCGGCAGTTCAGCCTATCAAACAGAAGGAGCCTGGGACAAAGATGGAAAAGGACTGAGCATCTGGGATGTGTTCACCCACAAGAAAGGCAGGATCCAACAAAATGAAACAGGGGATTCTTCTTGTGAAGGCTACTACAAAATCAAGGTGTGGTCATCAGGTGTGGCTTGAGAAACACAGTGTGAAAAAAGCAAGTCTTAATAAATAACATTATTGTGTATATGTATTGTACAGGATGATGTTTCTTTGATAAACGAGCTGAAGCTTAACCACTACCGTTTCTCCATCTCATGGCCAAGACTCATCCCCACTGGTATAAAGTGTAAGTAACTGGAGTTCATTGTGGCTTTTTCCAAAATCAGAGTCAATTGAAAAGCCGGGGAGTTAACTACACTTCATATTATTTCCAGCTGACCACATTAATGAGAGAGGAATACAGTATTACAGTGATCTAATTGACCATCTGCTGGAGAATAAGATCACTCCCATCGTCACTCTGTATCACTGGGATCTTCCACAGGTTTGGATGAAAAATCTGCAATTTATCGTCTATTCCAACATTATATACTATACTTGGAGCTATTCTATCGTTTTGTTTTTGTAGGTCTTGCAAGAGAAATATGGTGGGTGGCAGAATATAAGCATGGTTAACCATTTCAATGAATTTGCTAACCTGTGCTTTGAAAAATTTGGGAACCGAATAAAGCACTGGATTACCTTCAACAATCCATGGGTAGGTTCTAAACAGATCAACTCACATGTAGATTTATCCTTTTTTTTTTTTTTTTTTTTTTTTTTTAGAATGTTATCAGTAGCAATGCTCTGTAATGTGTTTTTTTGCTTCAGTCTGCAGCAGTTGAAGGTTATGAGACAGGTGAACATGCACCTGGACTGAAACTGAGAGGAACTGGAGCATACAGAGCTGCTCATCACATGATCAAGGTGTCTACAAGTCCAATTTAAGACTATTTAAAACCTTTTAAGACTACTTAGAGCAGAATTTAATGCCTATTTCACAACCATACTGGTAAAAGTTTCATTCAAATTCAGTTCCAAGTCATTTCTCATCAGGGGCAGCAAAATTAACCATAACTGGTTCCTAATTTCAGTATAAATTCTTAGATTGGAATAGGTGGAACTGCATAGATTAAAGTTACTTTCTTTGCATCTTGGACATTTAGCACACATTTAAACACAATACAGCCAACAAGTTTACAGCATCATAACTTAAGACCTACCATGTCAAAATTAATACTTTGTAAAGACTTTTTAAGGTATTAAATGCAGATTTGTAAATTTGAGACTTTTAAGGCTTTTTAAGACCCCACAAGTACCTTGCAGCTACAGTCACGGAAAAATTATTAGACCATCAAATGTCATCAAAAACAAAGGTTATGCAATCAAGCTGTGAAATATGGTTCAGTGGTTGAGCTATTAGTTTAACAATCCCTTGACATTAATCAAACAGAAAAAAATCAGCTTCCAAAATATTTACATGCATGATTTTATGACATAATTGTAGCTGCAGTTTTTTTAATTGTGTAAATTAAAATACACATTGTGTAAGTGAAGATTCACAGGTATGTTGTAAACTAGGGGTATGCAATCAAGTACTAACTCCTGTGTGTATCATGTGACTAAAACAGACAGAAAAGAAAACATGGAATGTCTAAAAG
>JAPTGZ010000023.1:16957123-16976459 GCA_029814645.1 Fowleria isostigma | reverse complement strand
TGTAAGAACTTATGTGATTTTGGTTATTATCAAGAAAACCATAAAAAATGGATAAATATCAGCTCTGAAATTAAACTTTTATGAGCTATTTTTGTTGTTATCATTATATTTGTCCAAACAAATGTATCTATTGTTGGAATTTGTGCATTACAATGTACAAGAAACTGAAGAAAACATAGGGCGGTCTAATAATTTTTCTGTGACTGTATATAGTTTACCACCACCAGAGTGTGAATGTGTGAGTGAATGAGTAATGGATCAATTGTACTTTGAGTGTGCATTAATATAAAACCGCCATATAAATCTAATCATTTATATTATTCTTATCATTATTAGTATTATAGGAGAATATACAGATACTCAGGTGTAAAAATCAACAAAGAAATTAATCATTTTAGCTGAAATATTAATTTTAATAATGTGTTTTTCATAGGCACATGCAAAAGTGTGGCACACATATGACACACAGTGGAGAGCAAAACAAAAAGGTAAAGGTCAAATTCTTGTAAATGATACATTGAATTAATTTTGGCATTTGGTGTTTCAGTAAGGAGAGCTGTTGTCTATCCCCACAGGTATGATCGGCATCTCTCTGTCCGGAGATTGGGGAGAGCCAGTCGATATCAGCAACCAGAAAGACATAGAAGCAGCTGAGAGATATGTTCAGTTCTATCTGGGCTGGTTCGCCACACCGATTTTTCATGGAGACTATCCCCAAGTGATGAAAGACTTCATAGGTAAATCAGATTTCAAACACTTGTATAAATCAGAGGGGAATCAAATATTAAAATATGAAACTTTCTGGACGTAGGAAGGAAGAGTGTCCAGCAGGGCCTCAGCGCATCTCGACTGCCCACATTCTCCCCCCAAGAAAAGAGCTACATAAAGGGTACCTGTGATTTCTTGGGAATTGGTCACTTTACTACACGCTACATCACCCAAAAAAACAGCCCATCAAGCCGCAGTACCAGTAGCTACTTCCAAGACCGTGACCTGGCTGAGCTGGTTGACCCCCGTTGGCCCGACCCGGGGTCTGAGTGGCTCTACGCTGTGCCCTGGGGGTTCAGACGTCTGCTTAATTTTGTCAAGGTGAATCTAGTGTATCTTAAATGAGCATGAAACATGATTATGATGAACCTAAAATTAACTTGTTAAACCTGAACTCACTTGAAACGCTGCATTCCTTGTTACACTACACCTGTAGGGTATGTAACATTGATTTGTCCTCTTTTTAGACTCAGTATGGAAACCCAATGATTTATGTAACTGAGAATGGAGTATCAGAGAAGATGATGTGCACAGAGCTGTGTGATGAATGGAGGATACAGTACTTGAAAGACTACATCAATGAGATGCTAAAAGGTGAAAAACTAGATATACATGTATAGTTTGCAAAAGCTAGAGGACACTTCTTTTTTAAAATATATTTTATTTTATATTATTGAATTTTTTTTCCTAATTCTGTTCTTTGTGGTGTCCCTCAGCTATTAAAGATGGAGTCAATGTAAAGGGTTATACTGCATGGTCCCTGCTGGATAAATTTGAGTGGGATGAAGGATTCTCTGAAAGGTTTGGTTTGTACTATGTCGACTTCAGAAACAAAAACAAGCCTCGCTATCCCAAAGCCTCGGTTCAGTTCTACAAACGCATCATCAGCTCCAATGGATTCCCCAATCAGAGAGAGGTTAGACACTGAGAAACAACCATTTCCTTAAGCATTAGGTTCTTTTTCCAGAATAAAAAACATTTAGACCAGGGGTCTCAAACATGTGGGTAGAGGGGCCAAATCTGGCCCGCCAAAGGGTCTAATCTGGCCTGCAGGAAGAATATGTGAAATGCAAAAATGGCACTGAAGATACAAGGATAACCCTAAATCTAACCAATATGATCTACAGTGGGTCAGACCAATAAAATACTATCAGAATTACCTATAAATAATGACAAATTTTTCTTTTAGTGTAAAAAAAGTAAAATTATATGAAGATGTTGACAATTATAAACTATCCTTTCAAAAAAAAAGATTTTTTTTTTTTTTTACCAATATTCAGCCTGTTATTAAATGTTTTGTTTGTAGATCCACTGTTATCTGTAAGTTGTAATGAACGTGTCTAAATGACAAACTGAGACATAATATTGTTAAAATTGTATTTCTTTTTCTTAAATAGATTCCCAGGTTGTTCATATTACTTACATTTTTAAAGGATAGCTTGTAGATGTAAATATTATTATAAAATAATTCATATTTTTTCACTGTTACTATTTAACGGGTTCGGCCCACTTTAGATCATATTGGGCTGAATGTGGCCCCTGAACTAAAATGAGTTGAGACCCCTGATTTAGACTGTGTAGTTTCTATGTGAGCATTTGATATGTGACTGTATTGTACATCCTACAGGTTGAAAACTGGAGGAGGAAGGCTGTTGAGACCTGCTCTTCTAGTAACCAGCTCTTGGCTGCAGGTGAGTTTGACGTCAACATTCTGGCTAAATTCAATGTGATTTAACACCTAGCTGGGGTAAACAAATAAAGATTCTGCCCTAAATATAAAACTTGCCAGGGGAATTTAAAAGCAAATAACATGAATCAGGAATTACAATTTGATTTAAATGACTTGCTGTCCTTTTAGCACCCCAGGAAATTATTAGTTAAATAAAAATGGTGGAAATACAAAACCTGGATTTTAAAAAATCTGACAGCAAATCTGAGATATCTTCTTTGTTTGCCCCTCCAGCTAGAAGAAAATCCAAGGAACATGCAGAAATGCCAAAGGTTTGGCCAGTGCATGATGAAGTATAGAACTTAAGGGTACATGTCTTCAGTGAATATATATCTTTTTGTTATCTTGCGACTGTGTGGTTTTAAATTTGACTAACAGAATTGGGCCTCTGCATTTTAGCACTGACACTAATTGCTCTAAAACATGTTTTTCCTGCTTGCAGTGTGCCACAATTTAACTTTTATGAGATTTCTTATATTTAATTTGCAACAGTTTCCTAGCAGCTTTGACAGAAACTCAATAAATATTACATTATCTAGGTACTCTGGTGAGTATTTCACAAAGCAGGATTATAATGGTAACAAAACAAACAGTTTATGCTAGTTATTTTACATGTGAATAAAATTAGGAAAAAAACCTAAATGTTATGTTGTTGCTGTTGACTGGTAAAAACAAATGCAATTTCATAGATGTTTTTTTTTTTTATCTTTTCTTTTGCGCTATGGTGCAAATGCTGCTTTCTGAAATACTGCCCAGTTGCTACATGCAGTTCTCAAAGGGTTAAAATGTCATTAATCAACACTGAGTCTCTTTTTTTATTAGAGGAACAGCGGAGTACTGCTGCCAATATTCTAAGACTTATACATGGTAAGAACTCACTCATGTTCAACATAAATCAGATGAAGGGTGATTTTATTTAGAGGAAAAAGTATTAACCCTTTGAGTGCTGTGCTTCACTGCTCGCTTCATAAGCAGTATCTACAAGACCAGTGCTTGTGAGTTGTTAATGTGTGTCTGTGTGCTTTGCAGACCCTCTGACCAGCCACATGGAGATGGTAACTGAGATCGTTGTTCCCACTGTTTGCACACTATCCATTCTGCTCAGTGCCATTTTCCTTATGTTCTTGTTACGGAGACGAAACTAGAAAGGATCTTTTTCAGTGTGCATGTTTACAATTACAAATATCAACACTCATACACACTCAAGCCACTCATTACATAATATTGTAAATGCATTTATTTAGGGGATTGTGTGTAAAACCTAAATATGTTATTTAAAATTAATTTCAAGCGATTTTACTCATTTGATGTGCATACAGTGCTTGCTGTAAAAACACTGGTTCATATACAAAATGGTAATTCACACTCAAACAGTGTGGATGTGCATGGAAAACATTGGATTTTCTTATTAAAATATTGCTGTGAAATATTACCAACTGTTTCAGTTACTTACTGTTCTTTGTTTCCTTCTTAAAAATGAAAGTTGCTTTGAAAAAAAAAAAAAAAACACATCTTCAAAATTTTACAGACAGGGTCACAAAGGAGCAGCAGACATCTGACGTTTTTGTAATTTTTTTTTAACTGAATAGATAATTATGACTGAAAAAACAAAAAAAAAAAACAAAAACCACATTTCACTGACATTCATCTGTGCTTTGTGTAAATTCATGCAAAGTTTACGATGCTGCAGCACACCATGGTGGAGAAGAAGGCTGGATCCTCGCTGTCCCCATTAATAGTTTCATTTGGGTACTCTACAAAAAAGACAAAACAGAAACAGTATTTTTTTTTGGAATAACAAGTACTTGTATTAATAAAAATGTGTTAATTAGTGCAGGGTATAAAGAGAACCTGTTTCAAAGATGACGTGATCGACCAATGGTCTGTCACTGAGCTGTACAGATGTCCTGACCTCACGGACCCCATGACCACTGGACACCTCCACCCCCCATGCCACTGGATGCTCCCTGTAGAGAAAAGGAAAAACACAAAACAGGATGAGACAACAGCCCTGGTTTACATGAACTTTTGGAGCTAAACTGATGAAGGGCAACGAAAATACTGTTATGAATTAAACAGAGCGCAGAGAGGATACATGATTCCAAAAACTGAATTTTTAGGTAAGCACAGATATGTAGCCAGAAAAATAAATAAATCTAATGAGCTACACTTTGAATACAACACACTTTCTCAAACAGCTTTGGCAAGGATAAAACACCCCCTCATCGCTACCAAACACAAATGTGTATTTGTATGCACACAGCCAAGAATGGTTTATTTCAGTTGCTTTATTTATGTAGCAGCAATCATAATACATGATTATCAAGGCACTTCACAAATTCAGATCACAGCCTATTTTTTGGCTATACTTTGCATAAATATAACCACACATATTTTGATAACCCCACTTTTATTAGTCTTTGGTTCATTTATTTGTGTATTTGGACCCTAATAGTTTATAAAATTTGAATGAGAACCCTCCAGGTGCTGCAGAGCTATATTTATATTGATTTTTGAGAAAATTTAGTGGGTTTCTACAATCCGTTTTAATTCCTTCTTAATTTGTTGCGTCATTAACTAGTTACATCACAACCTTTGCATATATAAGGTCAAGACTTCCAATGAACATCTGTCTGAGTATGTCATAATTTTTTGTTACCAGCAGCGGTTTTAGTTCACACTGAAAATATGTCCACACTTGGAGCCAATTACCTAAAATGTCCAGTTGTTGGTTGTATTAACAAACACAAGACAGGGCAGCATGGTCAACAACCTTCATCAACAACCTTCACACCCCACCTGGAGGGGGTAGGGTAGGGTATGTAGGCTCATTTGCATTTAAAAAGCCAATGCTCAAAATGACCTTTCTCATGTCATTAAAGCCCCTTTCAAACATACTATGGAAAACGGACATTCTCTGGACTTTTTCCATTTGACCCATGTTTGAACACAACCCTCCGGCTCATGTGCGGTTAACTTTATGCGGATAATAACTGGCTGACCCCCTAGTATTAAGTCCGGACATTAACCAGTTAAGTGTTGTCTTTCAGATTGTCAGATTAAGATCCAGACACGCACCGCCTGAAGGGTTGAGGGGAGGGGCCAGAGGGAAAGCAGTGAGTGCACACATTGATGACATACATAACATGTCATTTCCCATTTCACTAAAACACGGAAAAACACAAGAGGCCAGCATCAGCAATGAAGAGAATGGCTAACAACTGGAGAGATTCCGAAATTTGTGACCTCCTCACAGCGAGGACTGATATAGAAAAATTAAAAGCATAAACGAGGCAACATGGGACACTGTCGTGCACAACTGCATCACCGAAAAATTGAAGGAGCCCGCCGCACAATGTTTACGTCATTCCCGGTTTCCAACCTCTAGACAATCTATGGAGAATGTCCCTTATACCTGAATGTAGGTGAAACGGACATAATCCAGAGGAGAGTAGTATGTTTGAACAGACGACTCCGGTTAAAGAGAGGATGGAATTGTCTGGGGATATTCTGGAGTGTATGTTTGAAAGGGGCTTAACTCAGAAACAGGGTTGAGGATGGACCTGTGGAATTGAATTAATGAAGAATTCAGACTCAAACATAGCGTTTACAGTTTATGCAGACCACAGGAAAATGTTTTAAAATGCATAATTGTATGTAAAAAAGCAGAATATCACTCCTTTAAAACGACTACATGGGGAGGAAACCCAGAAAATCCGCCAGAAGCAAGCCCAAGCTGACAGGAGGGAGGAAAACTTAAGTAAGACTACAAAACCAGATGAAGTCAATTTCACTGGTTCCTTACTTCTGGTAGAAATGACTGATGAGAGCAGGTTTGATTGGCAGCTTGAACTTGTGGTCCTCATCATATGGGTGTGTTTTGTAATGCTGCAAACATGACCTGGGAAAGACACAGGAAAAAAGATATTAAAGTGACTGTTATAGTGCAATCTGAAGTAAAGTACAACTGATCACACTTCACTGGAAAAAAACATTTGAGTTACTGTGTGAGAAGGAAGAGCCGGTCGTAGGGCAAACCCAGGAATGTACTGCAGGTCACTATTATTTCCAGCAGATGGTGCAGTTTCCTGAGTCGGATCACTTGCTCCTGCAGATCAACCTCTGTGCTCAGGTAATAATACTGTAATATGACACAATAAAACCAGACATGAATCTCAACAGCTTCAGCATGTGAAGATATCTGATCATGCAATCACTAAAAAATATATTTAATGGGAACATTTCACATAGCCCTCACTGGGCTGATGTGTCAAAAGCCTGATTCTATTTAAAATTATTGATATATTTCCTGAACCATTTGTTTCTCATGCATAAAGAAAATATGTGTTGATATAATATGCATTAGAGCTGCACAATATATCATTTAAGCATCGTCATCACAATGTACGTGTGCACAGTAGTCACATCGCAGGTCCTGCAATGTAGGAGGTAAATGAACTCAATGTGTTCTCTTCTAATCTCAAGAGTACCTGACACACATTGCGCACAGCGATCCACCAATCACAATCATTTTTAATCAGTTTGATGAATCAGACAATGCCTCTGCACATGGAGTGAGTTGCTGGTAACGACATTGAAAAATGAGCAATGAACAAGAGAAAAATAATTGAAAACAAAAACTTGGTGCCAAAAAGAAAAGCAATGTCAGTTATCTGAAATGATTTCAGCAATAAGAAGGATGATATTGAAATATGCATTCTGTGTCAATTGTACCTTACACCTTTTGCCACAACCAATTTGTTTGACCATTTACCTCAGCACCACACAGTTATTTTATCCTCCTGAGTATTTTTTTTTCATATCACAATATATATATATATATATATATATATACATATTGTAGGGTTAAAAAAAAGTAATAAAAGATTGCAATGTCAGTTTTTTTTCTGCCAATATCATGCAGCTCTAATGTGTATGTGTCACATTTGTGCAAAGGAACATTGCCATTTGCTTAGAAACCAGCAGGTTTGATGCCACTTTAGAGAAGGACAGACTCTATTTATGTGAATTATAACATTAAAGTGAAGTTATGTTGTGAGAATGCAACAGTTGGATTCTGTCATTAAACATCCATTGTCATCAAAACATCCCCATTTATGTTCATTTCTTTTGGCTAGATGATGAACATTGTTGTGCTTCAAGTAGGGATTTTAAAAAATATTAGCAGATTTAGCAGATTTTATTTGTTGAGCTTGGGTGAGAAGACTGAATATTTTGTTTTGGACATTGCTGGAGATGAAACTGTAGCTTTGCAAGAAAATGTAGTGAAATATTTTGACCACTGCAGCACTGTGGTGTCTTGTAAAGCCATGGGGTTCAGGCACATTGTTTGCATGACACAAATGAAGCAATCAATCAAACAGAAAAATATAATCAGTTGAAAGTAGCTTTTGTGTGATTCTTTTTGCTTACCAAGTGGTTTAGGGTTGTCAATTCCTCACCTTTGGGAAAAAAAAAAAATGACAAAGGGTCATAATTACAACTAAGACACAGAGAATAATAAATAACATATGGGTTAGTGGAGTTACCAATAAGATAATTAATGTAGTCTTTTCTCATTTTGTCCAGACCCATCTCAAGCAGCATGTGGACAGGGGTGAGACCTGTAAGGGACACTGGGTCAATCTGCTGGTGGTACGATTGCAGGATGAGTTTGCTGAGGGAGCTGTTGCTATCTCTGTGAATCTGCAAGAAGCGAAACAAGAAGTTAACATAAATATCTGTTCCCCTTGAGAACCCCCCCTTCCCAAGCACTAACATTCCTTACCCATGGTTTGATGTCACCGTGTCGTAATGCCTCGGTGACCATTCTCAGACAGTCTCCAATGTCTTGATACGATGTCACACCTAATAATGAAAAATGAGGAAAGTCACCATCACTACCAAAATATGTCAAAACATGTGAACTCTACATTCTCTGATACAGAGATGGACTCACTCTTCCTCATTCGAACCCACAGTTGCTCAACAAAATCCAAATCTCCTCTTTCCAACAGTGAGTTGAAAATGGGAGTATCTGTCTCAGTCTTCAGCTTTTCTGTCTGTAAGAAAATATGAGGAGCAAAGAAACTAGGAATCTATCACATGCTTTATGAACATCACTCACTTTTTTTTTTGTTAATATCTTACCTCTGCTGTTTTCACTGTTCGGTCCTGCAGTGTCTTTGCTGCACTCTGGAGCTCTAAGAAAAGAATGGAAGGCAAAAATAAACAACTTATTTACATTTAAGATTTAATCATTTAAAAGATGTGCTGACTTTTCAAAACTATTACCCTCTATGTAGGCCTTGGTCAAATCAACAGCTGAAGTGCTTTCCACAGGTTCCATCCATTCAGTCTCTCCAGTTCTCAGGCCATCGGCAAGAGTCTGAAATAACACAGAGGTTAAATACCTGGTGATTCTTTATGTTTATTTGTGTATTTATACAGTTAGTCTTAAATAACTGTGGGACACAAACCTGAAGAAACTCCAGCTCCCTGAACATTTCAAACATTGGGCTTCTCATGTCTCCACTGCCAACTCTGATATTCTGTGTATACATAATGATGACATATGCAAGTGTCACAGTGAAATAAAAATGTCTTCTTTTCTTAGTTATTCATAAAAATGTTAATGCTTTATTTAAATACTACTGAATACTGTACATGAAAAAGTAATAATTGGTACCTACCAGTGTTGCTGTAGAGGACAGGGGTGGGGTCTCTAGAATACTCTCCACGTGGTTCCATTTAAAATCCACAGTCACACTACTCTGTGACTCAATTGTTGTGTTTTCTACAACAGTAGAGCCAAACAAGCTGTACCTGGCACTGCCTCTAATCACCATCTATAGGTATTTTATAGACATAAGTATGTAAGCAAGTATTCATTCAGACTGATTTGCTACACTAGACTGGAAGTGCACACTTACTGAGGATGGATGATGCCTTTTCTTGTGCTCTTGTTTAAGCTCATCCATAGTTATGAGAGATTTTTTGTCCACAGTTGAGCCTAAAAACATTTAGACATACACACAGCAAAACAAATGCAAAAAATAAAGAGCATAGGAGTGATTAATTAACAAATTGAAAATGTTTTTTTGAAGGCAGAGAGCAGAAGCTGAGTCATACCTTTGCAGGTAACAGAATACAATTTCGCCCCAGTTACTTTATTGCCTGTGGAAACCCCTTCTGCTCCAAACCAGGTTGTTCCAGCCGGGTCAGACATGTCACATCGTACCCACAGAGGATGTAAAGCAGGGCTATTGTCCACAACAGACACACTGGCATTTTGAGATAATGTGTACCATGACAATAGCTGCCTATAACAGAGAAGACAGACTTAATTTCAAACAGTTAGATGATGCCATCATCGGTACAGTACATCAGTAAAAGGTACCTGGCTTGGTTAATTGTGAGTGGCTCTGGTGTCAATTTTGTTTGGAATGGATGAATATCATCACCAGCAACATCAGTAGAATCAGCAGTAGCATCAGCATCAGGATCAGTGCAGTTTGATACATTTGTCATTTGTTCATCTTGCTCACTGATTTTAGGACTCTTGTGAAAACAAGAAAAAAGTAGTTATGCATACAGTATGGAACTGAACAATTAAGTAAAGCACAATAGCAATATTAACCTGTGAAATTACTTAATCACATACAGCTGCGATTTTATGCTCCATGTGTGCGATAAGTGGTGATAGTTTGAATTAAGTGACAGATCAGAGAGGGCATTGGACAAAAACGCTACATTAAATTATTTTTAAATATGTCTTTTGTATTTCTTTAACACTAGATTTAGTTTGGGAATTTGAGAGTATACACATATCAAAATGATGATTACTCACAACTTTACTTTATAACCAGGTAATCTCAAATTGTAAATGCAATAACCCCAACAAAATTGCAATATGCCAAGTAGTGCAGAACTAATCTATGTAAAGTAGTGAATAGAGAATATAGCGATGTATGTAGATTAAGATAGTGGTATGTAATGTGTAGCACTGATTGACATTACTTGTTTTTGCTACAATGCAGATCAAGATTGGTGGAATATGGCAAGAGCCAGAGGCACCTGGTCAAATATTTTAATTTATGTGTTCCTATGCTAATTGAACCTCATGTATGCATCTAAATATAATGAAATAACGGACAGGTCGGCAGAACTCACTACTTTTTCGCAGATAAACACTGGCTGGTTGCTGCAGTACACATTCAACACAGAAATTTCATCTCCGTCCGTTTTAAAGATTTGGATGTCATCCTGAAACACAATTTAAACTTTACAGTTTGACATCTGGAGGTGGCATAAAATACGCAAACGTGCATAATCAAAATTACCTTATATATGCACGGATCATTTTTTCCGTCTTGAAGAGAACTATGAACAAACAGCACAACAAAAGTCAACCTTATTTCGGAAAAAAACAATTAGGACTCACTGAAAACGCCAAAAAACAAGTCACTACTCAGTAACTCTGATTTGAGTAATTAAAAAGCTAACTAAAGTAGTACTGCTCCAAAACGTAAACTTACCGGAGAACGTTAAAAAACTCCTTACATCCAGCTACTACTTTGGAACCCATCGCAGAACAAGCAGAAGTGTCCTCTGTAATGTAACAAGTGAACTTGACAGAATAAAGTAGATTTAACGTTCTAACATGTACCAATATTAGACTGTTTTGGTAAACAACATGAGCTAACCGGCTGATATTTGACGGTCGCGCGCTCACTTACATTACGACGTCATGAGGTCACAGGTCATCAGTTTACGGTCACTAAATTTATTACAATTAATTTGTATTAAAAATCACAAATTAGTCAAATAATATAGAAAATAATTTAAATTATAAATAAGTAAAATATAAAAACAGCATTGTATCCTCAAAAAGTAATTTTGAAAGTATGTTGGCGTCTCGGGTGCGTCCTCCGCCAACATAGCGTAAAGTAGTCCCACTTATAGCAGCAAATTTCAGCGTTGTTTTTGTTTTACCTGCATATGTTTAATCGTAAATACTCGTTTAATTGTTTCTTTGAATTTATAATACGCTGTTATTTGTTCATCTCAGTTGAGAAGTGAATAACCGTGTAAATACCGCTCTCAACGGAAATGGCATCATAAGAGCGGAGGCATAAAGCAGTTAGGGAATTTCACCTACTTCCTTTTTACTGTGGCCGCCATACCGTGAGGAGCGTGGTTCCCGGCGAGCCTAAAACATTAATCGAAAATGGTGAGAAAATACCTTAATATCGTTGTCAGCATAGCCCGTACTACGTAGATTATAGTTTGTCATGTGTATAAATCAGACAAGCGAAGGCATGTATTCTTTAGAAGACGTTAATTCTGAATTGTTTCGGCAGGGTGTTCGTAACCTCCCGGCTAGCGAAGTTAACACGAGGAGCCATTTTGGAAGGGCAGCGTTAGCAGTTAACTATAGTTACACGTGTGGCTGTTTCTTTGGTAGATCAGCTAACGGCTAGTTGATGGTATGTGCAGTAATATGGCCCGCAAACTTACTCTTTGACATTATCTAAATTTGAGACATTTTACCTTTATCGGTGTCATTAATTAAACTGTAAATGGATGTGACAACTTTTAAGATGGCTAGGTGTGTCGTGTTAGCCGTTGTGCTAAGTCGATACGATTGGTCATAATCTCAATGTAAAATATCGATAATGTAACACATGAATTTGACTGCATGGGGGAATATATATAACTGTATTTATTTAGGCTGTAATAAAGTGGTGTTAAAGACTTCCATAGAGGCCAACTGGCTGCAGCCACATGTTACTTTGTATTCAGATGCTTGTCACAGTAGCGTGTATTAAATTAATAAGAGAGGTGGAATTCGTCAAAGCGTCTCTTTTTAAATAGTTGAATGCTTTTCCTTCCTTTTAGGCCTGTGCCCGACCTCTGATCTCGGTTTATTCCGAGAAAGGAGAATCCTCAGGCAAAAATGTTGTCATGCCTGCTGTGTTCAAGGCTCCGATTCGTCCTGATGTGGTGAATTTTGTGCATACCAACATGCGCAAAAACAATCGTCAGCCTTATGCAGTCAGTGAGCTGGCAGGTAAGCTGTTTAGTCAGATTAGAAGGAAAAGGATTTATTAAAACTGTATGTATCGTGATCAGTGTAGTGATGTGACTATCAGATGATTGAAATTGATGTGTAATTCTGTGCATTTCAGGTCACCAGACCAGTGCAGAGTCCTGGGGTACTGGAAGAGCTGTGGCCCGTATCCCCCGTGTGAGAGGAGGTGGAACCCACCGCTCTGGCCAGGGTGCCTTTGGAAATGTATCCTTGCTGATCAAAACTTATGATATTATGCATCTTATATATGCTTACTCTCACCTCAGTAGGTTATAACAAAAAAGAAACTTCAGACTGACAATGATGGTGTAATTTGCGTCTGACTCTGTGATCAGTGACAGAATGCCTCCTGTCAAATGCTGACACAGTTGGTTGACGAACCCTAAAACTGAGCAGGTCCTGAATTCTTGGTTTCACTTTGTTAATTGTTAAAATAACTTAACTCTGGTTTAGATGTGTCGTGGAGGTCGCATGTTTGCCCCCACTAAAACATGGCGCCGCTGGCACCGTAGGATCAACACAACCCAGAAGCGCTATGCCATCTGCTCTGCCTTGGCCGCCTCTGCTATTCCAGCTCTTGTGATGTCCAAAGGTAGACTTCTTTGAAATATTGCATGTTTTCAGTTAAATTGCTGTAGTATGTGGCTTCCACTTCGAAAAAAACCTTTCAAATTATGTATCAATGTTTTGATCTGCAGGGAAATATATTTGCCTTGCAATGATGGTGTAATTTGCGTCTGACCCAGTGAACAGTGACAGTTGCCTGCTGTCGTTATGCTGTCACAGGGGTTTGATGAGGTTTAAATCTGAGCAAGCTGTTCATGTAATGGTATTACAATGTCAACATAGATCATGTGAATTTCTTTGGCTGACATCATGATCTTGTTTATCAGGACACCGCATTGAGGAAATCCCAGAGGTTCCCCTGGTGGTTGAAGACAAAGTTGAGGGTTACAAGAAGACCAAGGAGGCAGTGCTTCTGCTCAAGAAGCTTAAAGCCTGGAACGACATCAAGAAGGTAACATGAAATGGAGGTAGTTGTAATTTGTAATTATGTAAATTATCAAATTAACAGTGTACCCAACTTTAAATGTGAATAGTATCGATACAGTTTTGGTTAAACTCTCCTTTAGGTTGACGCATTAGGTAGCGATAATGTTTCCCTTTTATATGAACAAGATTAACACCTCAGATAAGTTGTTGCTTGGTTTCTGGATGAGACCTAGTATGTCCAGCAGCATTACAGTTTTACTTTAAATCGCCAAATTAAACTTATTCATGCATTTCAGGTCTACGCCTCCCAACGCATGCGTGCCGGAAAGGGTAAGATGAGGAATCGTAGACGGATCCAACGCAGAGGTCCATGCATCATCTACAACCAAGACGCTGGTGTCACCAAGGCTTTCAGAAATATCCCAGGTGCGTCTGAAAATTAGAATTCAGCTTTGAATACGTTTGAGAACATGGTCTAAATCTTCGTATGCATTGCTCTTTGGTTCCTGGTAATAAATATAATCATGTTAAAGTTTTATATCTTATCAAAGCCTGTCAAATTGTATGACTGTAATCTCTGAAATTTGTATTAATAGTTTTATACACTTGAAAACTTTTCCCACATAGATTTTCTTGAAGAAACAAGTTAATGTACCCCCTTGAATGTCTTATTGTTGTGCAGGCATCACTCTGCTGGACGTGAACAAATTGAACCTCCTCAGACTCGCTCCCGGTGGTCATGTCGGACGCTTCTGCATCTGGACAGAGAGTGCTTTCCGCAAACTGGATGACCTGTACGGCACCTGGCGCAAACCTGCCTCTCTGAAGGTCAACTACAAGTGAGTACTGGAGCTCTCATTCCACTGGAACACAAATAAACTTGGTGTTTCTCTGAAACTGCAATGATGAGCTTCCACTTCAGGTCCGTGTTTTTGAAACTCTGTGATATTTACCGAAGTTCTGAGTTCAAGCGTCAACACCTTGACTTAATTCATTTTAATACTGTTTCTGCTGATGGGAAACTAATCATTATACTTCATATTTCAGGCTTCCCATGCACAAGATGACCAACACAGATCTGAGCAGGATTCTCAAGAGTGAGGAGATCCAGAAATCACTCCGTACTCCTAAGTAAGCTATGGTCCCTTTATTTATTTTTTCTTAAATTTTCAACCTATGATGATGTTCCACTTCAGGTCCGTGTTTCTGAATCCTGATTATATGGAAGTCCTGAGCGATGCATAAAAATTATTTCAGATATGTTTAACTAAAGTTGGATATTCCTAAGTTCACATTGAGTCTGTATTCCCCTTACAGTAAGAAGATCAACCGCAGAGTGCTGAAGAAGAACCCTCTGAAGAACTTGAGGATAATGCTCAAACTGAACCCATATGCCAAGACAGCTAAACGTCATGCCATCCTCAAGCACGATCCCGCGGTAAGGGACGGGTAATAAAACACAAACGGAACAAAGCCTGTATGAGTTCCATGATTTCTCATGTGGTGTTTTTCCTCATTATAGATTAAGGCGAAAATGCTGAAGTCCAAGAAGAAGCCTAAAAAGAAGGGAGCACCCACCAAAGTGAAAGCCAAGGCATAAATCTATTCAAAGACTGGAGTTCAGTAATTAATAAATGAGTGGTTTCACATGAGTCAGACCTGTCATCCTTTTTATTCACAAGACTCTTCATCACATAACAAATTTTGAGCTTAAAGGACATGGGGTGAAGAGGAATATCAAGCACACAGGTTAAGCAGCATTTGTCATTTAAATAATTTGATCATTAGAAAAGATGGCTTTTCACGCAGGCCTGCAGTACAGCCTAGAGTTGTTCCATAGTAAATTTCACTTGGCAAGTTGGTTTGTACACTAAATATAGAACTATTGATAAGACGACTTTTAAGCCATTCAGTACTTTATATAAACAGATACATAATACAAATCATCAGAACGGCAGGATGCGGTGATTGTAGAAGCAGAGCACGCTTTACATGGCTGTTCCATGGGTGGGTGTGACAGGCTGATTGAGTCCAATAGTGCTGCACAACCAACCGGCAAAATCAACCTGCTCTGCCTCAAACTGCTTAATGAAAGGATGTACCTGAAAGAAATGGAGGGTAGTAGATTAAACGGGAAATGAGCAGGGAGTGGGAGCTCTGAAGTATCCACTTACCATCAGCTGTTTGAGGTCTGCTCTCTCCGCTGGATTCTTAATCAAACTGCAATGAGAGGATGTGGATTAAAGTGCATTGTTTTCATTTACCACTAGATGGCACAATGAGCAGATTTTAATACTCAGTGCATCAAATGGCACTAAGGATAGTTAGGCATATTTCCAACATACCATTTATTCACAAAATCCTGGAATTCAGTGCTAAATATCCCAGGCAGCTTTGGTGGGGGCTGGAGGTGAGAAACCAGTCAGGAATGAATAACTGATCAGATTACAAGTATTTAAACCATCTGCAAGTGCATTGTTGAACACACTCACCTCATTAACTATGTAATCAAGAAGCTCAAATATTGCCATTGGAGGTCTGCTGTCTGGTCCATATGCTAAAAAAGTGCACATTGCATCAGTCACTAAAGGTTACAACAGTTTTTCACCTATATAAAAGTACATGGTTTTGTATAACCCAGAAGGACCCAATGTGACATTTGTGGCACTTCCCAAATTAATTTTTCTCTTTAACCATTCTTAAGTGATTTTCACCATGTGTTGTAAAATTTTCCAATGTATTTTTTCTGTGAAAATCATATTTTTCAACATTTAATTTACTAATCATATAAATGTTTATAAAGATTTAGAGTAAAATTGAGGATTATTCTATCAAAAACAGAGAAAACTGAGGAAATAAGTGACTTTTTCAGCAAAATTTATCATTACCTGAACATAAACCCAGTGTGTCCATCCACTGTCACTGATTGGGTTTTACTGGTGAATCAATGTTGTAGAAGATGACTGTTTCTATGGTAACTACAGACCCTCTGAATGTCCAAGTGGGTCATATCTGATGACCATGAAAAGATGAATTGTATTTTACACCAATTATTGACATGTATTAGTGGATCAACAGGGATTTAACACTTTATATCAGTACATAATGTTGGTAGATGGTGGATGTTTGGGTCTTTATGAATTAAAATAAGTTAAAAATTGAGAAAATTTCATTTGGGAACTGACAGAAAAGTAGAGCTGGGTCTTTATGAGTTCAAGATATACACATCCGAACTAATTTATTAAGAGTCAATATTTTGAACTACTGAGGAAAATCCTAGGCTGAACTTACAGCTGCCTGGTCGCCCAGGAGGCCGTGGCTTTGGAGAAGACTCACTGGAGGCTGCCTCCCCCTCCACTGGGATGCCAAAAATCTGTTCCAGTTCCTTTGCATCAGGCGGTGGAATGGGGAAGCGTCCAATAGCCATTTCGACCAGGGACAGCCCCATACTCCAGATGTCTGACTGAACCGAGTAATGGGTCCCTTGTAAACGCTCCGGCTGCATGACACACATGCAAATGTTTATGACTTGTCTTTTGTATGTAGAAAAACACATGACACAATAGATGTGATACCAATTATAAAGCAGCAGGCACAGATCAAAATTACACATGTAGCCTTATTTTAGACTGATGTACAATCATTTGTGGAAATTATGTAATATCTGGATACCATTGTTTCATCCACTGCAAAAATGTAAGTGGTTTTTTTTTTTTTTTTTTAGTATTTAAATGCAAGTGTTGGCTGCATGGGTAGACTATATTTAGATAAATTGATATAACATAATAAATGACATTAAATGAGAATTGCTGGAATAAATACAAAAAGTCAAATTTTATATATATTTGTTACATTTACAATATGTTTTAGTTGATAATTTTCAGTAATTCATTAGGTTAAAAAGTCAAATGAACTTGTGGCCTCATTTATCTCTATATAGTAATCAGGTACATTTGTCTGTCTTTGTATCTCCAAATCTAGATTACATGTAATTTTTTTCAAATAGTATATGTACTCATGCTGCCTGCCAATATCTACACTGTTCTACAAACAAAATACCTCCAGGAGAAAAGAATTGAGCATTTATTAGTCTATAGTTTTAGAAGTGAAGTTGTCAGTCAAATTGGAAATTATAAAAACTAACAGAATAGGGGGAGATTTGTTTACGTATCTACTAGCTCTACTAAATACTGCACATTAAAGTACATTTACATTTCAATTTCTTTCTTGTCTAAGATTTATAAATATATGTGTACATTAACCAATGTATATATGTGGTAATAACTTTCTAAAACCTTGAAAAATTATCCAACCAGCACTTTTGTCATTTGTTTTCCAATTCACAATACTGAACTATATAAGATTCAGCACATTTAATATCTGATACAAATAATTTGCCTTCCGAAAAAATAAATTAATGAAATTGTAGACCAGTGTTACTAGAACTAAAAGGATATTTTCATTTAATTTCTAAATCTCCTTCACCTGATGGCCTCGGTTTCAGAGCTTATATTTTTACACTGTCCATTCTTTTTCATATAAGATCTGGTCATACCCACTATAATAATAGAAATGACACTAAAATCACATCCTCTCCACTCCAACTACGTTTGAAACAAGTTACAGTAGAAACATAAATTCCCATCCTTGGAGTATATTTTAAAGGTCAAGGAATTGATTGATAACCTGTGTCTCTTTGTCTACTCACAGGAGTATCATAGAATTATGGTAGATCTGATCCAAGGGGCTGAAAGTCTGCAAACTTAAGTTGTTTTGTTCATCTTAGAACCGTCATGTTCAATACAGCAGACCAGAACACAACAATAAAAAGGCAGTTCAGCAAACACTAAAACCTTAATAAGAACTGAAGGAAAAACATGAGAAACTTGAACAAAGTGGTGATAAAATACAGCCACAAGTAAAATACGATTAAATGGAAAAAAAAAAAAAAAAGAGAAAAGTTCAGATTAAAAACACAGTGAAAATATATACAGGCAGTTAATATTGTTGAAGTTTGAGCTCAACTTTTAAATGTAGATTTCCAAGTGGATAAGTGTAGCATGAATCTAAAAGTCTAATGTGTGAATAAGAGCATCGGGGGAAAAGCAGCATGTCCATTTTAACTCACAGACATGTAAGAGCGTGTGCCCACAAAGGAGTTGGCCATGGAGTCTATGAGCTGTCCGCTCACTCCAAAGTCACAGAGCTTGATCTCACCACGGGAATTCACTAGGATGTTAGAAGGCTTGACATCTGAAAGAGGGACATGCAGTATTTAAGGGAACACAGCGGGCAAGTATTCAACAGAGAACAGCAAGAGAGCACCACTGAACAAACTGCTGCAAGGGCTCGGACACATGTTGGGATGCTTTGTTCATACATTCATACATACAACTGTTTTAGATGATATCCTAAAATAAATATACATATATATTCATTCATTCATTCATTCATTCATTCATTCATTTTCTGAACTCGCTTTTATCTCACAAGGATCACAGAAATATACATATATATTAAATTTTTTATTTTGAAAATAAAAAACAAAACAAAAATAAAAGGGGAAAAAATGTTTAAAAAAAAAAAAAACATTCAAAAAGTAGCAGGGTGAAATACAACTTATATATTCTCATCCCCTTACTCCATCTTTTTCTACTGATCACAAAGTCCCATGTGTTCCTCAAAGTAACTTAACAAATCTTACATGTCAAAATTAATTCTACACAATCCCACACAAAATGCCAAAATATAAT
>JAPTGZ010000023.1:16946732-16957023 GCA_029814645.1 Fowleria isostigma | reverse complement strand
TAATATAATATAATATAATATAGATAAAATGCTTAATATATATTATACATATAGAATAGATTTTACATTATAATTATAGATATCAAAAATAAAGTTCATCCATTTCATGGCTGTATTACGCATATACATACTTCACTTCAAACATATGTAGGCAAAAGAAATTCCAGATCCAAAAGGACACTCCAATATATGGAAATAAATCAGCCAAAAAAGAAAACAAATATCATGCAAATGTACGACAATTTCACTGTGACTCTTCATCACTCAATGTCCCAAAAGGAAGAAGTCCAGCCCACATTGTCCCGCCCCCATTCCACATGACCTGCCAATCAACCAATGGATACAGTCCATGACAAAGAACAGGTCAGTCACTTAATGACAAAAAGAGAACTAATGATTATGTAGCATCAACAACCAATACTGTTGGACGTGTTCACTGCCACTATACCTGTGGAAAATAAGGTTTTTATACATATTTTTAATTTTTGTGAAGTTTTCACACTGATATTTAGTTCCATTCTATTCCACAAAACCACTCCACAACATGAAATGCCCATCTATAATAAATCTATACATAAGAGAGTTACTGACCTCTGTGCATGATTTTATGTTTTTCCCTCAGGTAGGAGAGCCCTTTAATGACCTGGAAGGACAAAATTACACATCAGTACATTTAGTACTGCAAAAGAAAAGAAACTAAATGTCAGTTAGA
This sequence comes from Fowleria isostigma, assembly GCA_029814645.1. Lineage (NCBI taxonomy): Eukaryota > Metazoa > Chordata > Actinopteri > Kurtiformes > Apogonidae > Fowleria > Fowleria isostigma. Next base: position 16,956,311 of record JAPTGZ010000023.1, on the reverse strand, counting down.
AACTCAGCTTATACCCAAAACAACACAAATATAGCCATAGTGTGAGGAGCAAAGTATAAAAGTTGTGGGAGAGGTGTTGGAGCTACCCACAGCGATGCTGACTTTGCCAAGGATCTGCTCTGGGATCTTGCCTGCTTTTTTCAGTGACTGGTCCAAAGAGCCGCCATCCTAGAGTAAGCAGGGGAATGATTGAATTAAGTTAATCTAAAGAATGAACATTAAAAATGTCTTCCATAATTTAGGCAGATTCAAATCAAATTTGTGCCTTGCAATGATAATTAAAAACAAAATTGTACAATTTCCAGTACAATCTGTGGTAATTAAGGAGCTTTACCATATGTTCCATGCAAATGCTGATTTCCCCATCACTGTAAAAAGCCCCGTAGAAGCCCACAATGTAGGGGGAGTTACACTCATGCAGCACCTGCAACTCTCTAATGATCTGGTTCCTGATGGCGGGTTTGATCTCCAGGTGAATCAGCTGCAACAGATGAGGTGTATGGGTTGTAATTTTCACTGACATGCTACACACTGGGCAATTGTACACAATAATAGAACAAAATAAGACACAAATGAGCAGTTAAATTTAGAGAACGATCGTATGAAACATGTTTTAATACAGATGCAGGGTTTGGTTAGCAGATCAGTCTTTCCCTGTAAATTCCACAAAGTAGATCTTTCACTTGAAGCTGACTTTTGTCCCTGAGGACCCATTTTCTATGCTATTTATATGTTACAGCATTGGAAAAAAAAAAATCTTCAAACCACAGTGGGAAAGAAGAGAAAAGTTAACATTTGTCATACATTTAACATTTAATGTCTTCAGGGTTTTCTTGCTTGTAAATGTGAGTCAAAAAACACATAAAATATCAGCTTTACAAATTTAACAAAGAAACAAGGCTTATGCTACTGGGGGCCGACAGCAAGGGTATATCCCTGAAACCCCCCAATCCTCTACTATATATATTCATTCATTTATTCATTCATTCAAATCTATCCACAATAACTGCTAGACAATTGACCTGATAGTGTCAGAATAATGGTCAGAAAACTAATTTTTCCTCACAAAACTTTACCTAGTGAATAAAAACAGGGTTCCTACAGGTTTCTAAAAATTAAAATAAGACTTTTAATTATCTTTTTAAGACTATTTAGAACAGAATTTAATGTCCATGTCACTGCCCTACTGGCAAAAATGTGAATTGAGGAAAATTTATTTATTTACTCCAATGCCTTGATTCCCCCCGGAAGCCTGGAACATGACACCATATGAACTCTGGATAAGAATAAGAAAATGGAGATTGTTCTGTATGTTTTGTTAAAGTTAGTTTTGGTGCACTAATACATGTTTACAGCTAATTTCTTTGACATAATTACAACCATACAAGTTTAAGTAGTAAAACAAGTTTTACTTCTTCTCACTCCCTTTCAGGCTACTAGGGTTGTATTTTAATAGTTAATTGCCGTATATATTCATGCATTATGTATATTGTGTATACATAATGTTTACAACCAATGTCTGTATGTATTTCTTAATGTCTATTTGTCTATGAATATTAGTTATGAAAAATTCTGTATGTATATAGTGTTTACAACAAATTATCTATGTATATCTGTGTACATATAATGAAATGTTTATAATAAGTGTTGTACATGGAGTGCAAAAGCCCCCCCAAAGAAACAATAAAATACAAATGAAACGCAATATAAGATCAATATGAACAAAAATCTTAATCTCAATCAGCCAATTATTGCTTGATTTATGTCCAAAAAACTGATTTTCAACTAAAACGCCCCCATTTGGATGACTTATCATACTCATAGAGAAGCTGAAATCAATAGGGCTTCTCCACTACCATTCACACAAAGGATATCTGGCAGCGGATCTGGTGGATCTGGTGGCATTCAGAGTAAAACCATTATACACCTGAAACTCGATTTTGGGTATATAATGATCTGTGTTTAAATTACTGACAGCAAAACCCCCCCAATAACAAATATGTACAGTAAGAGCATGTGTTACAGAAAAACAATGGATGTTCCTAAAACATAATCTCACAAGGTCATGCTGAAAGTGTTATGTTTTATATGTTGTGCTGAAACTGTTTTATGTAATTTCTACGGAAAATCGCAGATGGTCTCATAATTATTTTAAAACCTGTTATGCACAAAAATGCAGCCATGAAAACAAAATTCCCTTTATATTCTGTGAAAATGGTGATAATCACACCTACCTGACGTACTGAGGGAGAAGAAGTCAAGCACAGTTATGTAATTCTATTATAGTCTTGTCTATGTTTGAGATTTAAAGAATAAAACAGCATTCTGAAGAGTGTTCGTCATAGCGTAAATGCAACAGCTTACCTTTCTTGCCATAATCAGACCAGAAGGACGGTGGGAGACCTTGAAGACGACTCCTCCATTTCCTGCACCCAGCTCACAGATCTTTTCAAAGTCATCATCCTTCAGCTCTCCCACCTTCTGCTTCTGTGTCAAAAAGGCCTCGAGGCGTTTCCGCTGCTGTTCATCCAGTTCCAGCTCCTCTAATTTCTTCTGCAGCGCCTCCAAGTTTGTTCTTACAAAAAGAAGGTTAAAAAAAAAGGCAGACAGAAGGATGAGAATGACTAGTAAAACATTTATTATTAATCTAGACCTCCCTAAAATGAACCCACTAAGATTTTTGAAGACTTGGCACCACAGTCCATGTTGACCTCATAGGATCCATGCTGCGTCATGGCCTGTTGTACAAAATAAAGTCTCTTTACAGTTAAAAAACACACTACAAAAGCAAATAAAAAGACAAATCTGTGGAAATGATTACAAAATAAAAAGTAGGTATTGTACATTTGTAAGTAGTGTGTCTTATGTTTAGGTGAGTGAGTAAATGTAAATTCACTGCAGTAATTTTGGACAATTTAATTGTATGTTTATATAGAACAGTGTTTTTTTTCTGTCTTTTTAAAAATATTAATATTATTTTTACTATATATTGTATTTTAATGTATTGTAATGTACTGTGGTGCTGTAGAAACGCTCCACCAGGGACAAGAGTTGAAAATTAGCACTAGATATAAACTCTGCAGTCGTGAAAAAAAAATATTAGACCATCAAAAGTCATCAAAAACAATGGTTTTGCTATCAAGTACTAACTCCTGTGTGTATCATGTGATTAAAACAAACAGAAAAGAAAACATGGAATGCCTTAAAGCACAGTTTTTGTCAGTAACTTATGTAATTTCGGTTATTATCAAGAAAACCATGGAAAATAGATAGATATCAGCTCTGAAATTAAACACTTATGATCTATTTTTTTGTTGTTATCATTATATTTGATCAAACAAATGTACCTTTAGTTGTACCACACATAAAATGATCAAGAAACTGAAGAAACATGGGATGGTCTAATAATTTTTTCTGTGACTGTATATGCATCACATCAGCTGCAAGTTTGTAATTACATTTGGCTGCATTGTCCCTATCAAATAAATAACTAAAATATAAAGAAGGTATTGAAGTTTTTTTCCACCTCATGTAATACACCTCTGCATGGGCATTATTAGTTACACATCCAGACGATACTGGATTTGTTGCCATGTTTGCTGGAGCATAACCTCATCAACGGTGTCACTGGCATGTTTAGCTCAGGTCGTTGATGTCCTGTATCTTTGTTCAATACATGATATCTTTAACATAACCCCTCAGAAAGAAATCCAAGGGAGGGATATCTGATGAACGAGGTGTCCAGGGAATCGAGCCATCCCTTCCAATCCACCAGTCTGGAAATGTTTGATGTATGAACCCACCAACATACAGACCCCAACATGGTAGTGGACCATCTTCCTGGACAATGATAGTTGGTTGAAGGTCATCCAGTTGTGGTGCCACATATTTAGTCAAAAGGTCAAAGTAAGCATTTGCAGTAATTAATCTGTCATTGAAGGAAAAATGGACCAATGATTCGATTGTACATGATCCCACAATGTGATTAAAACCCTTTGACATCGAGTACACAGAACAAATCTGATTAACAGATCTGGTTTTGTAATATTTTTTTTAAGTGTAAAGACATTCTGTATGTCATATAAAGCTCAGAGAGGAGATGAATACACCAGCCCAGGTCCAGTGGAACAATAGGAACCAATAGAATTTTTCTTCAGATACTAATGTAGTTCCTTTCATGGCGCTGTTGCCATGGTGATCCATTACCTTGTCATACCAGTAGTGGAATGAACTCTTCTGATCCAATGTACATTATCCTGTCATTCACTTTCCACTTTACCTTACAACCCTGTACATGTCGTAGGTAATGAGCTGTCATACAATTTTTTACAATTTAATTTTTCTCTATCTTAACATTGTCTTATTTTATCTTTAAAGAAAATGATGTTGTTTAATTTTGTGACATTTTAATTTAAACTGTTATCATTTTAGGTCATTTACTTGTTATATATTTTAATTGGTTTAATTCTTTGCTTTAATTGCCTTCTATTGTTTAATCATTATTGTTTACCATGGTTCTGATTATTCTAATTCTTTTTTAGGTTTTATTGTTAATGGAATTGACTGTTCTTGTCACCAGAATTGCAATAAGACCCTTTCCTCAACTTAATCTTGCACTAAGAACAAGTAAATGAATGAATATGTAATTTACTGTATATATTATATTTTATATGATTTACAGTAATTACACTGGACAAAAAAAAAATTTGCCTGCTATTCATTCGACAGGATTTCAATTATGCAAACAGGTAAAAACTAATTTTCCAATCTTGTACTGATACCTTTCATTTGATATTCATAATCTGAATATAATATGTGCTAAATTGGTCAAATTTACACTTAGACATAAACATCTAGCCCATTAAAACTAATAAAGCAGTAAACCTCAGTAGCAGAGCCCATCAGTTTGGCTCAGAACCATTCCACAGTGTTTCAGTTGTTCTTGTAGGATGTGACAGTTTCCCGCTGCAGAACCAACATTAATCACCATCATGTTTGGATTGAAAAGCAGAGTACCTGGTTTCCATTTCAGAAATATTTTGATTAAATTATTCAATGTATGTTCATCACTTACATCACTCATACTGAGTAGAAAAATTCAAGGTGTCAGTGAAGGAAAGAACTTTTAGTGACCTTCTTCAACTTTGCTTATTAATTATAATCTAGGTCTTTATAATTACCTAGAAATGTTGTACTGTCTGCAATGAATCCCAAGCTGTTAATTCTAGAGTGCTGAACTTTAAGAGGACTATGGAATCACGAATGAGTTCTCAAATCTGGGCTCCAAAGACAATGCCAGCTTTGACTTTTGCATCATTTTGGACTGCACTGCACTGTACTCATTATCTGACATCCTGGAGACATTCCATTTTCAGATTTGGAGTCAGTGGACCTGATTTAGATAACACCAGGTATTTTTCTGCCAGTAGCAAAATTGTGACCAGTGTTTTTATTATTTGGACATAGTTATGTGGCAAGGACGAAGAAGGCCCGGGCGGGCTACAAACCCCAGACTCCTGGGTGAGAGTCACACGTGCTAAGCAGTCGGCCAAAGGCATATCCACTTGGCCATGTAGCCAGAGCGCATGATCAGTTGGAGGCATCGTGACAGGACCGCCACTGTCACACTTAATCACCTTAATAACTACACTGACCCCCAAAGGGGAGGCAAGGGATATTGTTTTTGGTTCAGTTTGTTTGTTTGTCAACATTCTAGCAGCAAAACTATTGGTTGAATTCATACCACATTTCATTTATAGATTGCCAGTGATCCAAAATAGATCTCACTGCATTTTGGAAACAGTAGGTCAAAGTTCAAATTTTTAATGAATTTTTCAAATCTTTTTTATCGTCCCCATCTACTTATAATGGGTGAAATTTCAAATGTCTGTAGCGGCAAAACTATTGGGTGAATTCATACCAAATCTGGTTTATAGCTTTCCAGTAACTCAGAATAGATGTCATTACATTTTGGAAGAAGTAGGTTAAAGTTTACATTTTTTCAGAATTTTCAAAATCTTTTACTTATAAAGGATGAAATATGTGTGAGAGGTGGAGTTTGCCTGGCTCCGCTTGTTATTATATTTACGAATATTATAGCTTTTCAAATAATAGTCTTATTAGTGTTGGTATCCTTTTGTGTTTGTGTATGTTCCCTCTATATGGTTATACAACAGGTGTGTATTTATTTTTAATTATAATAGGTTTTCATAATCATAGTTGTCTTCTTTTAAGGTGAGATAATAGGGTAAAATTTAAAATACTAGATATCACCATGTGACTTCCTAAGTTGATTACTTACACAAGTATGAAAAAAATGTATTACAAGTTTTTGAAATTTATATGTTTAATTATGCAAATTATGACTTATCTTATTAAAAATGTGCAATTTTGCATATATTTTTGGTAGATAGATCTGAGCATATGATAAGACCAGGTGGAAAGTTATTTTTTAATCTTGTTTACACACAAGATGAAAAAGAAATTACAGAGGGATTTCAGGATATCGGCTTTTATTACCTAGGAAATCAAAACATACTGTCCATAGCTTTAAAAAAATCGATTTTTGGCATATTTAAAAAAAAAAAAAAAAGTCACATAAATCAGGCCAGGAATGATTTATTAACAAATCCCTCAGTAAATATCTTCAGAATACTGTTAAGTGTATAAGTGTACACTGGCTTATATAGGTAATACTAATCATGACAGACTTCAGTAAACAGACAAAACTTAGCATGTCGTGTAATAATGCTAACTTCTTGGTAAATTCAGGAAAAACTTTCTGCCACAAGTAGACAAACTGTAATACAATAAACATCTTAATGTATATTTTCAAAGTTTTCTTCATGAAAACTTGAAAGAATACACAGTGAAGGAATAAACTAGCCCAAAATCTCAAAATTGACCAGTGCATGAAAAATCGATGTTTTTACCTGCCATGTCTCGCCTTAAAGCAACACAAAACAAGGTATAAAAGAAGCATATTCTTAATGAAGCTGCATGCTTCATGTAATTGAATGTAGTTAATTAGTGATTTGATGTTGCTATGTTTAAGATGCTTGAAGTGTTGTTATCGAAAAGGCTTCTCATCTTTCAGATAATACAAAAATATGGTAATTAACTTTCTTTAATTTAAGGGCCACTCTTCCTGATTTGCACTATAATATGCTTTCGTGGTGATAAAAGGAGCATATTGTAATCCCATTTTTTTTTTTGTCTTTGTACATAATCATAACTCAGTGGAGAGCATCTAGAGCAGGGGAGTACGCTCTCCTCTCTGCTACTCCACCACACAGCAAACAGAGGGTTAAGTGGTTTTATTTTTGACAGCAGGCCTGCATATCCATGGAGACGAGATGCTGAGTTTGAGTTAGCTGTGGGTGGCGTGGGCGTTCTGTCGACAAGGGCTGGAGGTGGAAGAGGCTGGAGATAGTGAGAAGAGCAGCAGCCTGAAAGTCACTCCACACAATACAGTATGTGGGGGTGACTACAGTAGCTGGAGAGTACAACGTTTCTCTGTGTGCAGAAGGAAGTGGCTATGATTGTGTTCCATCCACACAGTGTCCAAGGACGACCACTGGGCTTGAATGCACTACACGAAACACTCCTGCAGCTTCAATTTAAAATGCCTGAAGAAGATGTTATCGCTGTTCTCACAGATATGTGAAAGGTGAAAATAAAAACATAGGCATTTTCCTCTTGTTTCTCTCACCTACTTTAGTTTTTCCTTTTTTCAAATTTTTTTGCAGTAACACAGATTACAGTAACAGTCCTTTAGTGGACTGAAAAGGACATGATGATTTAAAAAGCACTGCAGTATTAGAGCTAGACTGCTATGAAAGTCAGTTATAACACATTGAGGAAAAAACTATTTATCATAATTTTTTTTTTTTTTTAATAGATTCCTGCACTTTCACATTTCTCCAATAGATCCCTTGATTTCAACAAAAAAATATGACGGTACAATTTAGCAAACACTACAAAAGGTTTTAAACCTATTTTGGGTGCATTCATTATAGTTTATTATAATTAAACTTAAATAAACAAATAAATTTAAATATTGTTTCTCTGTCATTCTTATTAGATGTAGGGCTGAAACTAACAATTGTTTTTATGGTTGAATAATTATTTCAATCAATTTTCTCAATTAATCAATAAATAATTTAGTCTATGAATTTGTTCATTCATTTATTATCAAAATGAAGCTGATGTTCTGGTGCATCTAGCAATACCAATTTTATATGGCTAAGATATTTTGTTTCCCCACAATCATGATTTTTCTAACTGTTGTGTTTTTTCTGGGACACCCTGTTATGGGATGCATCCACTGTATATATGAAAATATGTGTATACACTATATGAAATACTCACATTAAAGGTGTACATACAATGCTCATTCATTCATTTTCTGAACCCGCTTTATCCTCACTAGGGTCACGGGCGTCGCATGGGGCCTATCCCAGCTACTTAAGGGTGAAGGTAGGGTACACCCTGGACATTTCACCAGTTCATCGCAGTCTATGAATTGATTAAAAAAAAAAAAATGCAGATCAGTCCAAAGCTAATGTCCTTTTGGTCCAAATAATGTCTATTCTTTGTAACCCTTACAGACCTAAACATCCACTAGCGATCTACAATATCTACTGATCCAAAAATCACTGATCCTTTGAATATATTAAAAATAATTCAAGTAAAACATCCTCTTCTGCAACACTGACTCACCAATAAAACCCATGTAGTTTGGTAAATAACAGTGGTAGCTTTTGTGTTCAGTAAATTATATATTTTGCTAAAAAGGTAATTTATTCAAGAATTTTCTGTTTTGATATAACAACCTTTCAGTTTATTATCAGCTTTTATAAACATCTACATGATCAGTAAATTAATTAATGGAGAAAAAAACCCTCATTTTGACTGAAAAATGCAAAGTACAGATGATAATATTTTAATGAATGGTGATAAATTGCCTAGAAAAGTGTATTTAGAAGGTCATACAAAAATAGTTACAGGTCTTTAACATCATAGAGGTGTAAATAAATCAGAAAGTACTGCATTCAAAGACGCTAATCAACGAGTGCCAATTCCTTTGCCACGAAACAGGATACAGTCGATGATAACAATGAACAAGCACCACTGAAAGGTTTATATGGGTTAATAATTAATTTCTTTCTTGGATGCAGACTTGCTTAAATTCTGCCTCTAAACAGAACAAACCTTTTCTAAAAGATAAAAGTACTGAGAAAGATCGGATCACCTCATTCTCTAAAGAGTAAAGAGGCAGTTACTGTCCGGATGTATGTGGTAGTAGGAACTCATCCAGCAGTTTAGCAAATGGCCTGAACGGGTCTATCCAGAACAGGTTGTTTTTATTTGGTCTCAGATCTCCTCTGATAACATTACATGCTTGGCAGTACCGTCGTCCAATGGCTGCCTGCCATTTCAAGCTGAGAAAGCATCTGGTGGGCTGGAATGGCTATTCCTTCTCACCACAGTGAAATGATCTGGTCTGAATGGAAACCCACTGACTGAACACACACCACCTGTGCTTCTACCAGGGTACTATCATCTATGGTACAAACG
>JAPTGZ010000023.1:16926923-16942442 GCA_029814645.1 Fowleria isostigma | reverse complement strand
CAGATCCAGATCCAGATCCAGATACATCATCATCATCACCATCATCATCATCACACTGACCAGTCTGCTGCAGATGGACGCTGCACTCACTCTGTGGCTCCGGTTCCGTTGATCGTGTTTCCATCCGGGATCGGGTTGAGTTGGATCGGCTCTGGCTTCCTTCTCTTCTGCATGTTGGTGCTGGTGGAGGAGGTGATAACACAGTTGCACAAATGTGGAGAATATGGATGCAAACCCGCAGGGACAGGAGCTGTGCTGTCAGACCTCCACAGTCAGGACTGTCGACAGTGTCAGAAAAATCACTGTTATGAAGATCTGGAGGAACAGCGGAACTGGAATTCTTCTTAATGGGTGGACGTGAATGATCCTGGAGATGAAACGTCACGAAAATATTTACGTTTATCTTCCGGACAGCGTGGTTGTGCTTGGGACAGCACCCCCTCTGCTGGTAATGTGTGGTATTACAGAACAGGGACTAAATTGAGTGGATTTTTTTTTCTTTAGGTGTGAATTTTTAACACCAGTTCTCATCCTACTAAACACTTCAAGACCTAAAACTATTCTTGAATATCTATTTCTCAATATATAACCTTTGCTGTGATTTTAGCACCATTTATTAAATATTATCTTCTGCTTTTTTGCTTTTTTAGTGGAATGCAAGTATTTTTACTTATTTAATTTACTCATGTTCATAAAAGCTCAGTGTAAAAACAAAGGCCATTATATAAGAACAGAAAAAACTGAAGCAAAAGTAATTTTTGCAGCAAAATATGTCATTAACTGAACATAAAAACAAGTATTTTCATCCATTCTTATTTATCAAACTTCATGGATTGTACTGGTGAATCAGTGTTGTAGAAGATGATGTTTCCATGGTTACTACAAAGCTTCTGAACGTTCAACTGTGTCATATCTGATGTCACTAAAAAGCTGAGAAACTGCATTTTATCTGAATTATTTCAAAGTATGTAATATTTCAGTGTAAGCTTTCTGGTTCAGAAATTATTAAACATTTTCAGTAGATGCTTTTTGTTTCTGGAGACTGGTTTGGACTTTAAAGAAAGGCAGCAAATATTACAAAAAAATCCAAACACCACTCATACAGATAGTCAAAATGTGCAATAAAAGTATGCAAGTATTATCAACAAAATGTAGACTACTGATGTTGCACCTCACTGTCTTTATAATATTCATATTGATATGCTTATAATTTATTATTTGCAGAGAAATTACCCTTATTTAATTATATTTTGCTCTTACTGTATATATTGTATTGTGCTGAATTGTATTCTATTGTTTTCCTGTCATGCTGCTGCTGTTACAATTCAATTTCCTAGTTTGGGATTAATAAAGTACTTCTATTCTATTCTATTCTATTCTATTCTATTCTATTCTATTCTATTCTATTCTATTCTATTCTCAACATATGGAAAGTAAAAGTAGTCATTCTTTGGTAAAATGGTTCCTGTCTTTCATTATTATATACAACATTTTGGATTGCATTTTCATTATTATAAATGTTGCATTTAGTGCTGTAGATATCTAAGGTTGAGTTCCTTTATGCTGGTTTTATATATGACTGTTTTAAGGTTGACCCTGTAACATCTCCCCAGGGACCACAGATGAAAAATCATCTTTTGGCTTGCTCTGGCACATTTACAGCAACATTTATTATTTATTTATGTGCACCATCCCTGTCAAATATACCAGTAGAATAAATAAAGCAAACAAATAGCATCTCTGTCCTGAGAGAGCCACATGTCTCCTGTAAAGTCAACTTTTCACGAGCACAGAAAAACAGCCTGGTTTTCAGCCTTGTGATAATGTATTTTTCAGTGAATCTAAGAGGGTTTTAAGATTTTATTTACCTTAAGAAGTATGAAGCTTCATTAGATAAGAGTTGTATATATACAAAAAAAACAAAAATCTGATCAGAAATGAATAAATAATCAAGGAAAAAGTGAAAGTGCCTCAAATTAATCACTTGACTACAATTTAGTTGCTGAGTGTATGAAAGACACACTTCCTCTAAAGAGATATCTAAACATAGCTTAACATTATCTACCAACATCTAAATATCATGCAGTTTTTTTTTTTAGAACCACTTCATCATCTTTTGCCTTCTGTGTCCCTCTCAACCTCCCACATCCTCTCCAATGTTCTGTGCATGTGTTTTACCCACTTTTATTTATTTCAGTCCAAAACCACAGAGGATTCAGTGTCTGATTTCATCCACAGCAATACCCTCCACTCTTTAACGCTTCTCTTTTTACACTTAGCATCATTTATTAGTGTTGACAGTCTCAGTGGCTGTACAGAAGATTAAAAGAAGATGCTGGTGATTCTTTTAAACTGTCCTCTTGGAGGGGCTCATATACACAAATAAAATACATACATATATGCATTAAACTGAATGTTTAATTTTTCATTTTCCATTATGATAAGAAATAATAGTTAGATTTAATGATATACCTGTTAAAAATACAGAAATGGTTGTGGTCTATATGGGTCTATTGCCTCTAAAGCATCAGTTTGTGGAATTGTTGAGCAATTACGACAATTTATATCCAGTTTCTATTATTGTTTCATGGTTTCTTGTATACACAATAAGAATATTATAAGCATCAAACAAGCAAATCAAATAAAATCTGATATATTGATCATATGAAATAAATTTTATATATTGTATGTAGGGTGGCACAGTGGTGCAGCGGTTGGCACTTGTGCCTCACAGCAAGAAGGTTCTGGGTTTGATCCCAGCACCAGGTAAGGTGGGACCCTTCAGTGTGGAGTTTACATGTTCTCCCTGTGTCTGTGTGGGTTTTCTCCAGTTTCCTCCCACCATCCAAAGACATGCACTGATAAGTTAAGTGGTTAATCTAAATTGTCCATAGGTGTGAATGTGAGAGCGCTTGTTTGTCTCTATATGTCAGCCCTGTGATGAACTGGCCAAATGTCCAGGTTGTACCCCGCCTTCACCCTTAAGTAGCTGGGATGGGCCCCATGCGACCCCCTGACCCTAGTGAGGATAAAGCGGGTTCAGAAAATGAATGAATGAATATTTTATGTACACCTTTAATGTGAGTATTTCATATACTGTATACACATATTTTCATATATCTAGTGGATGCATCCCATTACAGGGTGTCCCAGAAAAAATACAACAGTTAGAAAAATCATGATTGTGGGGAAACAAAATATCTTAGCCACATAAAATTGGTATTGCTAGATGCACCAGAACATCAGCTTCATTTTGATATCAGTTACATCTTGGTGCTGTTCCAGATTGCTGCGCAATCATTGTTTGACTGAGGTGGTGTCAAATGGCAATTGCTGCATGTTTCAGTCCATGAATAATGAACACTTCCATGACTTCACACTTGTTTATTAACAATAACATAAACACAGATAAAGTCTGAAGTTGGACAGAATCCACAGATGCTGAGACGAGCAGTTGCTGATATGTGGAGCCCGGCTCAGGGATGTATCACCAGAGGTGGTGGACATGTGGAAGGAGCTGGACAGTCGGCCCTGTAAGGAGTCTTAAGATACATGAAGAGGCAGTGGCATAAGTGACTTTGTCTTTTACATTTTTATAAACAGTGCTAAAAGTGCCTTCAATGTAAAGTTTTCTTTCAGCTGAGACATTATCTGTGTTTATGTTATTGTTAATAAACAAGTCTGAAGTCATGGAAGTGTTCATTACTCATGGATTGAAACATGCATGCCATTTAACATCACCTCAGCCAAACAATGATTGTACAGTGATCCAAAACCTGACCAAGATGTAACTAGTATCAAAATGAAGCTGATCTGGTGCATCTAGCAATACCAATTTTATATGGCTATGATATTTGGTTTCCCCACAATCACAATTTTTCTAACTGTTGCGTTTTTTTCTGGGACACCCTGTATATGATCTGTTAACACATACATTATCCTCTTATTACAAATTTTTTTTATGCTGTTTATACATTGTTGCCCAAAAAGTTGGAATAATTTTGTTTTCAGACACATTCTTCTTTTTATTCCTGTTTCTACACATCAGTAATCATATTTGACCAGGTGTAATGATTAGATATGGAGCCCCACTTACAATTTATCTATCGAGAGTAAATCACATTGTCATTTCATTAGAAGAGCTGAAACTATTTTATTCCTACTTTACAGGCAACGTTGTATATAAATATGTCATCTTATGGGTGTATGGCAATGTCCCCCTGGATATATGGCACATATATTGTCTTGCACATTTCCATTTGGGAGGCACTTAATTTGTTTTTATAAAGATAAATAAAAAGTAAAGATATTTAAAATATTATGAAAGACTAAGTTTCTGATCTATTCTTTTCAACTGATTAAAAATGAAAACCTTTGACTTATTGATTCAGTCTTACCCCATGTTGTGGTACCCCCAGAATATGTGATGTGTCAAAATAATAAACAAATAAATAATCAAGAAAGAAAGAAAGAAAGAAAGAAAGAAAGAAAGAAAGAAAGAAAGAAAGAAAGAAAGAAAGAAAAGAAGGTAGATAATAACTTAAGGAGCAGAAGAAGAAGTAGAAGAAGAATTAGCCCTGACCAGTCATGGTTTCCTTTGTGGCCCGTAACCTCCTGCAGTGACTGATGTGTCAGCTGTCCACTAACTGTAGGGTCTGTATTAGATCTTAAGCAGAACCCGGAAACTGGCAGTCATTTTCACAGTCTGCTCTGAAGTCTCAACACATTGCCCTGACAGACACAAGGCCGCTGAGCCGTGCCTGTTTTACCAAAGACGTCTAGCTGCCAAAATCATCTTTTTCTTCATAAACCAGGACTGACAGAGAAGAAGAATTGGTTGTATCCTATCAGGGGCTCATGGACAGGAACTCTGTGAATTTTAAGTTGCTTTTGACAAATTAGATCGAGGCCACCTGAGCATATCAGAACTGACAACCAACCTCTCATATCTGGATTGTAAAACATCCATGCACGTGTCACCCAAAATGATTTTCAGGATAAAAAAAAAACAGATCTCTGTTATAAATTTATGTTTATATTTTTGCTCCAAAAATTATTATGACAGTCTAAAATAAGTTGAGCATGTAACAAACTATGCAATTGTACAGTTCTGACTTTTTTTTCTCCAAGTTTTGATATGTTGTGATTTCTGAGATCTCCATCCACTCCTATAAAGGAATGGCATTTGTGCTGCTCACTGTGTTCATACAGTAAATTACATTTTTAAAAAAATGGCTACATTTCTTTCCAGAGGCAGTGTCTGTTACCCCTGATAATCCACAGACTCTGCTGTCATCAGACTTTATGAGGGGTATTTCTTTGTTCAGAAGTAACTACAATGAAAACTGTTGACAATGAAGTCTGTGGATTATCCAGCCTAACAATGACACTGTTACAAGGAAAAACGTTTTTTTTTTTTTTTCATGGCTTTCATTCATTCAAGGCTATGAACACCAAACTAAATGGTACAAAGTGGAAATGTGGTGAAAAGAAAAATCCATTTGCCAATTAAACTGGCCTTTACTTTTCACAAGAGAACACAACCATTTATTATGTGCAGGTAAATAAATAAAAAGTGATTACCAAGCAGGAACATAATTGCTTGCTCAAAGACGGGAAAGCAATAGATGATGAACTATTTGACTCATAACATGAACAGACCCAGCAGTGGCAGTCCAGAACTCGTGTGAACCTTGCAGACACTGCTGTTCCATGAGATGAGACACAAAAGGAACAAGCTCAGATGCACTGATGGAGTACAAGCAGCAGGCCTGGAGAACCAGAATACACTATGTCTTGTTTGATGATGTGGATTTGTTGCCTCATCCACCACTACTTTGTTTGGGGAGTCAGGGATTTGTGGTCAGGGATTACAGCGGGCCACAAAGGCAGCTTCTGAAGCAGCCGATAACAGCAGACAGTTGCTCTTATTGAGACGAAAGGCCAGCAGTCGGGGTCCCAAACATGCAAATCTGTCCAATGACTAAGACAGGAATTTAGGCAGAGGATGGGACAGCTCTGGTAGGACAACAGAATAGTCACTGCTGTCAGCTTCTGGACATGCTGTTTTACATAAATAAGCATAATTTTTGCTTTTTAAATGATTTGGGGATTTTTTTGTATTCCCTCCTCAATCTATGCTCAAGGGAATTTCCTGCATAAACAGAATTCATTTCCAAGCCTTGGTACATTTTCATTGAATTTGATATCATTGTTTCTTTCACCTTGAATGTCGTCCCCTTAGACAGGAAACCCTACATGTAAAAATACAGACTGAGACACGAACAGACATCCTCATTTATTTTTTTCTTAGCTTTAATGTGCCTAAAGACATATGTGTTAGGACAAATAATAAAAAAGTACGGTTGAATAGAGGTCTTTAAAAAGAGATTACAGCACACTGTGCATGAACAGGATAAAAAGAACACAAAGAGGCATTCATAAAGAACAATGCAAATTCCATTAGTTGAGGAATTTTTCCAAAAGAAGCAACATCTTTAGAAGAATTTGCTTGCAGATTTTTGAGTGGTATAATGAATTTCATGTTTCATATAGGACATAATGTCCCGTGGCCACTGGCAACGGGAAGGTGGAGCTGTGCCCTTCTGTTTTGTCAAGATAACTCAGCAAGCTAATACAGACACAGAGGAAACAGTGTCTTCTTTTACTTTCAGGCAGATGTGGTTCATCTGGATCACAGCCAAAGACAGCACACAGAGGACCCAATGTGACGGCAACCAATTTTGGATAAAGTATGAAAAACAAAAGTCCAAAACCCATCTGAACAGAACAAGTAGTTTCAAATGATTGAACACTACACAAGTGTTTACCTCTGGGAAATTCTGCAGGTTTGGTTTAGGGGACACGCACAGTTGTATGGTACTATTTGTCAGTTTTTTCCCCTGCCTGAAAAACATTGTATGTGTCCAGTCCTGTTTACAAGCTGTTTCTATTACAATCAAATGCAGAATGGCAGTTACCCTTGCAGCACTAGTAGCACCATTGATTCTGGCCATTCTTTATCGATGCGCCTATTGGTTGCTGATCAATTCTCCATTAAAAGAAGGTTTTCGGTTTTAGTTCAACTGTTTTATTATCTCCAAACAGACTGAACACAGAACAATACAAAGGAATAGAAAGATGCAATAATAGAAAAAAAGTATCCAGATAATTCTTTTATTTAGTAATAAATGGATTACATTTCTATAGCGCTTTTCAAGAACAGAGGTGATGACATGCATATCCAGTTGCTAAAAGGTGTGCAGGACACAAACAATGAATGAAAAATGAGATAAGGTTCGCACAACCTGTAAGCTCCCAAGAAGATATTTATTCACACCAGTAACGTTTCATCGTTTCATCAGATGAAGGGCTGATGCTCGAAATGTTACTGGTGTGAATAAATATCTTCTTGGGAGCTCACAGGTTGTGCAGACTTTATCTCATTTTTTATTATAGTGCTTTTCAAAGCACCCAAAGTGCTTTACATTATGGATCCATTATTAATTTGCTCTCACAGTCACACTCTGGTGGTGGTAAACTACATTTGTAGCCACAGCTACCCTGGGGTAGACTGATGGAGGTATGGCTGCCAGTTTGTGACCAATGGCTCCTCTGACTACCGTCGAACATTCACAGGCATTTATATACCAGTGTGAGTGACACTGGAGGTCAGGTGGGTGAAGTGTCTTGCCCAAGGACGCAACAGTACATGACTAGGACAAAGTGGGATTCAAACTGCCAACCCAATCGATTATTGGATGACCCACTCCTCCTCCTCCTGAGCCATGGCCAGAGTTAGTCTCCAGCCACATAGATGTTGTATGTTCTGTTGTTCTATGTCACTGTTTCATTCTGGGATCATTTAAGACTCTGATAGCCTCAGCGACACCTGAATCCAACAGCTCAGACAGTTTGGAACTAATTCTCGATTCTCTGTTCCACCTACAGACATTAGATATTACTGTGCAATCACGTGTGAACATTTTAGGATAAGTTATACATGGGGGAATGTGTGAAAGCTTGTTGTTTTAGACAATTTGACATTATTGCACGTAATCACTGAGATACAGCTAAAAAAGTCAGACCGAAATTAATACATTTCAGAGACTACTACATTAGTAGTTTGTGAGAAACTTTTTATTTTGTTGAGTTTTTCACCAATATCCTGTTAATTGAGGGCGGTGCGATCAAAGCAGGTGTTGATTGGTAGAGTAAGCGACTACAGATCTGTTCAGTGTTGAGAGCTGAGCTGAGGACTGTTCTCAAATTATGTGGTGCAAATTAAGCCTTGGACATGCCTTGGACAACACTAACATCTTATGTTTTACTTCTTAATTACTTGTCATGTATTTCCAGTTACTTGTCTTTACCAAACATTGCACTGAGACTTAGTTTAGGGAAAAAAATTACAATATAGTGCACAGGTATCTGTCTCTCTATACGTATATACTATACTATTACTATATTACTATTTAACCTTTAATTAACCAGGTAAAACCCATTGAGATCAAGATCTTTGCAAGAGTGACCAGGCCAAGAGGTCAGTAACACACGTCATAATAATAAATGCAACTTAAAAGACACATTTCAGATAATAAATGAAAATAAGCAATAGTTTAGAACATTGTAAACATTGTGATTATGCCAAAGTGATTAGTCTGTAGCTACCACTTCTGAGCTTAACTAAATAACTGACTGAACATTGTTGAGTAATTTTATACTAAACTAGAAATGGCCTTGATAATACATGTCTTCTAGGGTATGTAAACTTAGGAGGACAAGTATTATCAAGGCCACTTCTAAACATGTCCTCATAAGTTTACACACCGTAGAAGAATTTATGATTCTTTGGCCATTTTTCAGACAGTATGAATGATAATACAAAAACTTTTCTCACATTCATGGTCAGTAGTTGGGTGAAGCCATTTAATATCAAACAAATGTGTTTGTTCTATTTAAATCATACTGAAACAGAAACTATTCAAATGACCCTGATTCAAAGTTTATAACCCTAGTTCTTTATCCTCTGTATTGGCCCCGCCCCTTTAACATCAATGACAGCTTCAAGTCTTTTGTGGTCATTGTGGATGAGGTACTTTATTTTCTCAGATGGTAAAGATTCCCATTCTTCTTGGCAAAACACCTTCAGTTCCTTTAAGATTTGGGGTTTTCTTGCATGAACTGCTTGTTTGAGACCTCCATGAAGTGGCTCAATAATACTGAGGTCAGGAAACTGAGAACCTTCACTTTTTTCTGCTGTAGCCAGTGACAGGATGACTTGGTCTTGTGTTTTGGGTCATTGTCATGTTGGAACATCCAAGACTTTTCCATGCACATTCTGTCAGGATATGTAAACTTATGAGCATAAATGTGCGTTTTATACATATTTATATCATTGTTGCAGTTATGTTTCAAAGTCCACTGCCAGTGTCTTGATGGTTTCTACAACATATTACAGAAAGCGTGCACTTACAGGAGTAATCAAAATTATTAGAACACCTGACAGATCTGAAAATAATGATCTTTTTCACCTCCACATCATGATTTTATTTTATAATGTTCATGAAACATGCAGATGGTTGCTCTGGGCACAGCAAACATCAGATGAAGTGAGTCCTTCTACTGCGTATTTACTCAGTGATCAGGATACGCCTTGTAGAATCACAAGCATCACACCTTTGTGTCCTAAGACTTGCATTTAAGACTTGCATTTAATCGTGATCACACCTGACAATGGTGACACAAGGAATTTGGCATCTTTGGAACATGTAACACAAAATAGACCCAGATTTTTTATTGTAAGAAAAAAGATCTAAATCTCCTTATGATTGCTTTATTATATCAACTATATTACATTATTATGGAGCATAATGACGGTGTGGATATTTCATTTGTTTTCTGATTATTTTAATGGTCACTAAAAAAAAAAAAAAATCTGATGAAACTCTTATAAATGCCAAGTGTTCTCATAGTTTTGGCCACCTCTCTACATTTGCAGCATATTCCAGGACCCAAAAATGATTGCAGAGCCATGTGAAATGCAGATTAGTCAGTTGTAAAAGCAAGATGAAACAAAATGAACATGACATGGAAGATAAAAACAATGTAATAGATGCAGCAAGACTGAAAAAAAGTCAAAGAGCTGAAGATTAAAATAACATAAAATAATCATCAAGACTAGAATGATGTAACAAGCTGGAAATGATTTAAAAGACATATAAAATGATATAAAATGAAAGTAAGACTTTCGAGCAGTGTCCTGATCAGTAATGAAAATGCAGATCAATGGCAATTTATGACATATATGGAGACACCAATTTTGTCTTTTGTGTTTCAATTTGAAAACCTTTGGGGAAATTCTGCATTAGATACTGAAAGCCTTTTGAACAATTTGGATTATTTCAACAGCGTCTTGCATAATTATTACATATAAATCTGAATGATAGTGGCATTTAATACAGTACTCCTACTTAAGAGTCATTCCCCTCTGAACTATATAATTATTTGGGAACATAAAGTAGGATGATGTTTTATAGTAAAAGTATAAAGACCTGATTTTTCTTTTCCTTTTATTTTCTGCAGCAGAGTGAAATCCAGTAAACAAAGATGACAATAAAACCGTGATTTTTTTTCACCCACTTATTTTCTGAAGTCAATTTTGTTGTCTTGCAGTTAATCCTCTTAAAATAAAAATAGCACCAGAAAAGACTGTTTCACTTTCTTTGTCTTGCCACGTGACAAGGAAAAGAGACGCATCATAATGAAATTTACTTTTCAGTTTAAACTGCAACTCATTGTCTTCTGAGTTTTCCCACTCTCCATATTTTATATGGTATATACTTATGTTGTTTTTCAATTCTATTCTGTTTTTGTCTGTTCCATCTTTCTGTTTGTTTTCTTGCTCTTTTTCTGTCCTTATCTTATCTTTCTCATCTTTCCACCAACCTCAACTGGTCAAGCCAGATGTCCACCTCTCCAGAGTTCAGTTCTATCAGAGGTTTTCCCAGATATAAAAGAAGTATTTCCTTCCTGCTGTCACCTTGGGTTGGATCGTACATTATTTGCGGGATTTCTTTTCTCTATAGTATTTTTTAGGCTTTGACCTGAACTTTTGAAGTGCATTGAGATTATTTATTTATTTATTTAATGAAGACAATGCATATTAATGAACACCCAGCACAAATAAAATACATGACTTTGTGTAAATATGCCGAATTTAGCCAGGAGCTATTTTCCATCCGTGGTCCTCAACATTTGAAAACAGACCAAACACACAAACTTGACAATAGAGTATATAAAACACATTACTATATAAAATGTACATTATACAATACATTATTAATACAATAAATTCAGTACATAACTGCCACAAAGAATAACTATTGAGATGGAAAGGTGATCAAACATCACAGGTGTTCACAGGTTTGATTAGATTTTAACCATTTTTTTTTTTTAGCTCTTTTTTAAATAGAAAAGGTGGAGATTCCTAAAATAGTCATTGAGAGACTATTCCAGCTGTTATTGCCTGTAATTATTAGACCATCAAAAGTCATCAAACACAATGGCTATAGAATCAAGTATTAACTCCTGTGTGTATCATGTGACTAAAACAGATAGAAAGACAACATGGAATGCCTAAAAACACTGTTTTTATCAGTTCAGTGTCATAGATATTGATGCAAGAACTGATGTGATTTTGGTTATTATCAAGAAAAACATGAAAATGGATAGATATCAGTTCTCAAATTAAACTACTATGAGCTATTGTGTTGTTATCATTATATTTGTCCAAACTAATGTACCTTTAGTTGTACCAAGTATTAAAATGAACAAGAATTGAAGAAAACATAGGGTGGTCTAATAATTTTTCTGTGACTATATATTATGGTTATTGATTAAATGAGTTAAATTAAATTTTGCTTTTTGTTCATAGGTAGGGGCTTATGGGAATTTAGTGATGTATTTTTTTTTTTTTTTTTTAATTTTTGAGAAAATAATGGAAACTTTAAAAATCTGTTAAAATAATCCATCCATTTGCTTTTATAATCTGATTAACATACACTATACCACACTATAACTGCATAAGTAACATTCTAAATGTATATTATGCATTTACTACCAAAAACCATTGACACTTTAACTTGCAGGATTAGAAACCATGGAAACCTTTAGTACAAGTAGATTCTGAACAATCATCTAAATACTGAAAGAAACCCTCATTCTGCCTAATCTGACTTGATCTTTTTTCTTGGTTCACATGAGAACTGAAGTGTTCACCCTTGCAGAAAAATATAGGATGTAATTATAATAATTATACTGTTCCAGGCAATTTACCTATACTTATCTCTTATAACTTTGAGTGTTGTATCCAGATATGGAAGATAGATCCTTCACAGAGTTGGAAAAGGAAACCTGTTTTTATAATTTTCTCAGAAGTGTCTCACAGTGTCCAGCTCTTAAGTTGTCAGTTTAATATTTAATAGGTAGAAGAAACATTCAAATGTCATTGAGTGGTTGTGTTAAGGCAGACGTTGGAAGAACTCAGATATATCAAGTTTCCTTTTATTTTTCCCTTCAACTTTTTCCTTTTACTCCACACACTTTAACACAAATATCTGTACTCCATTTTTAATAAATTTCAGGAAAATTGTTGATGACTTTTGTTTTGCATCGCTGGATGTTTCCCAGCATCGACATTGATTTCAGTCTAAATGGATGTGACAATAGCAGGTTGAAATGATCCCTTGGTGTACCCGTCGGTGCATATCACTCACAACAATCATAGCAAAATAAACAGACAAGTAAGTGAGGCTGGGCAGGAGAGAAAATACATTACGATCCGACGAGTTCTGCTGCTGACAATGAAAACTGATCTCCACATGGCAATGATGTTAATAGCTTTTGATGTGGTTTAACATTAGAAAAGTCTTTGCATTTACTACAGTTTTCCCTGAATCCTTAAATAATCTCAATAATAAACACTGAAACACTGTCTCCAAAACATTTATCAAATTTAGCAAAATGAATGTACATCATACAAAATAAAACTCTAACATTGACATAGTTACATACTACTGTTCATTCTTATGGGCAGACCTACAAACAAGGTAAATTTTAGTCTAAATTGTTCTTTATTTTTACAACACAAATGTTTTTTTCTGTGCTTTTATTGAGGAGAAAAAAAACAACTTCTGACATTTAAATTCCTAGTGCGTTATGAGAATACACCTCCACATTTATACATGTGTGTTAATACACATGTGACTAAGTTTTACTGCAAAAACAAACAGTGAAACAAAAAAACACTACTGTTTTTCATGTACGCAATTGCTTTGTGTGTTTATTTAATAGACATTTCCTTTTGCGTTTCACTGTCAGAAAAACAACGTCCTGGGATCTTTAAAAGGAAGTGATGAGCTCAGAGGCATCAGACACTATGGATCTAGGTCTTAACTAGAGCTCCATTCTACCCCTAGACACCAGGTATTACTGTTCAATGAGATGTGGATGTTTTTGGTGTATACTATGCAGTGAAGAATGTATAAAAGAGTAATAGACTGATGCAAAAACATTGTGTGCTTTTGCAAGAGATGTTTAATAGTATATTAAAGGTTTGGTGTGAGGTGTTGTGGGAAATGTGAGGAGTTCTGCAAAAATAACCTATAGTTTCCAAGATTATGCAAATTATCAGAAAGAAAAATGAAATATGACCTGAGGGTAAGTTAGTTTACATAAAAACAGTCAGGAAATATATCCTTCAAAGGGCTTTTACTTATTTTTGGAGAAATTGAATATATTTTAGATGATGATCCTGTTCTTGTTTACTATTAAATGAAGAAATTCAGCACTTGTCCTATGTTGTTCTTTTTAACCCTAAAAGACTTAAGACTGGTTTTTGTAGCACATTCCATATTACTTTTATCTAGCCTGTCCTGTGTGATCCTATGTGATTTATTACAATTTATAATAATATTCTCCTCTACATTTTGTATTTTTAGTGACAATCAGGTATTTGTCTATATTTCATTTTATTGACCATGTAGATGTTCATAAAAGCCAAGAGTAAATTCAAAACGTATTATGTAAAAATAGACAAAAGGAGAAAAAATGACTTTTTCAGCAAAATTACTGACTTAAACATACAAGTGTCAGGTGTCAAACAAGCATCTAAAACCAATCATTTGTCAAACTAAATGGGTTTTAATGGTGAATAAATATCACATAAGATGACAGTGTATCCACTTTCACTACAGTGTCTCTGAACGTCCAAATGGGTCATATCTAATGACCATAAAAAGCTGAGAAACAGCAATTTTACCTGAATTATTTTAAGCATTGGCAAAATAATTGGTTCAGAAGTTATGAAACATTTAGGTCAGTAAATACTTTTGGTTGTAAATGGCTGTTTAGGTGTTTAACACAAACAGTGCTATGCAAAAGTCTTAAGCCACCATTAGATTTGTTGTTGTAACAATGTATGACTCAGACCCTGAATCAATAAATCAATATTCAGTTGGAATATACAGGAAATAATCTAATCTAAAATATCATCACTTTTTTAATACAGAGTGAATAGAGTTCATAAACTCAATACAATGTTGCCCATAAAGTTGGAATAAAATATTTCTATCTCTTCTCATGAAATGGTTTTGACAATGTGATTTATTCTTGATAGATTAAGTGTAACAGGGACTCAAAACAACACTATTCCAATTTTATGGATACCAATGTATTTGGTTAAGTTTTTTTCTGTTTTTGAAAAAGTTGACAATTATGACTTAGGGCATTATTTTAAGAAGGTGACAATATTAAATATTAATATTACTGAAGCAATGTAGGGCAGAGAGAAGGATCAAAGGTAGCTCAAGTGTAAAGAAAAGGTCTGGGATGTTCTGAACTGTAAGATTTTTGGAGAAAAGTTCAGGACGTTGAACCAAG
Source organism: Fowleria isostigma (assembly GCA_029814645.1). Taxonomy (NCBI): domain Eukaryota; kingdom Metazoa; phylum Chordata; class Actinopteri; order Kurtiformes; family Apogonidae; genus Fowleria; species Fowleria isostigma. The sequence goes on along the minus strand of JAPTGZ010000023.1, from coordinate 16,927,502 downwards.
ACAGTTTGACGTATACTAAATCCAAAGGGACATCACACTAAAGACCAACTTTTACCTGCAGGACACAGGTTCAGATTTTTTTTGTGTGTTTTAGTTCTCTTCATGGTGTTGTTCTACCTTCACAAAGAAATATTTACATTTACAACCCATCCTTTCACACAAATGTAAATAACCTGAACTACCATGTGCAAATGAGTAGAATATTAAGCCTGTTACTAAATGTTTTGTGCCTTTGCAGATCCACTGTGATGTGTAAGTTGTCATGCATATGTGTAAATGACAAACTGAAGGCACAATTATTGTTCAAATTGCATTTTTTTCCCCAAAATAAATATCCAATTGTTCATGTTATTCACTTTTTTAACCCATAAAGACCCAGCCCTACTTTTGTGTCAGTTCCCAAGTTAATTTTTCTATATATTTAACCTTTTTTAACCATAAAGACCCAAACATCCATCATCGACCAAAACCATCTACTGATATAAACTGTTTAATCCTGTTAATTCACTAATACATGTCAATAATTGGTGTAAAATACAGTTATTCATCTGTTCATGGTCATCAGATATGACCCATTTG
>JAPTGZ010000023.1:16888494-16920294 GCA_029814645.1 Fowleria isostigma | reverse complement strand
ATATATATATATAATTTATGTTTTTAATCAACCATCAAATCTAACAAATGATAGACAGTGTGTGGGTTTTGAAAGATAAATAAACAAACTCAATTAGCTCAAGTTTAACCCTGATATTAGCAGAAAATGTAATTAACATGAACATGATCTCCAGTGGTCACATGATTGTTACGTAGGTGTTTAGGCGAAGTACCAGTGTGAGTACTGCGTGTCTCTGTGAGCTCGCAGACGTGCTAATTGTTATTCACATTTCATACTATACAGTTATTTTGCAAAATGATCTATGATGGATGATTACCATCCTGATAAATGCAGACAGAGAAGAGTTGTGGTCATGCCACATTTGGCTGCCTATATGTGATTGATGATTAAAGTGGACAAATGACTCACAGTGCTCAACTGTCCATTAATAGTGTGATGCCTATTAGAGTATGATACCTTGCCTCTGGCACCTTTCAGGGAGGGACCTCATCATAGTATTTTTTCCTTTCTGTTTCCTTGTGTGTATATGTGAGTGTGTATTTTTTTGTGTTTCTTGGAGTGTATAAATAAAATCACAGTGTAGCTGATTTCCGTGGAAGTAAAATTTGCTCCAGAAGCAGAGATGCCTTCCTGCATACGCTCAGCTCCATTGCTACATTGCATGGATGTCTGACTTATAACACATTACTGGCACAGCTCAGCCACATGCTGTGCTACTCGTGTTTAATAAATGTTGTAGATGCATCTTGCATCCTGTACCATCAGCTCCAGTGAGTAAAACCTGGCCTTTTTCCAATGCCCAGTGATGGATCTTTGTGTTATCAGTGAGGCGCTTTGAGTCCTATAACATAAAGCCCTGCGCTTATTCAGCACCCGGGTACCTAGCTCGTGATCAATGGCCGGCAGTCAGGACAGTGAATGGAGCACAGATTGAACCACATCTGGGATTTGGATTCTGAATAACTGCCCACTCAACAGGGGCAACTCATGAATAATACACCAGCCACCGAGTGTCCCATCTCCCCTGGCCTCTCACAGGTGATGCTTTCGCACTCAGACCCATCTAGAGAGCAGAAGGTCAAGGCACAAATACTTGGCACCGCCAGGCCTAGCATTAGGCCCTGACAGGGTGGGGAGAGTAATGGAATAGAGGTGGGAAAAAAACACAGAACCAAGCATGGTTGTGAATAGGGATGCACAGTATGTGAAAAAAAAGGCATTTCAATATATTTTGATATATTTATATAACACAGTATGAAAAAGTACAGTTTTTACCAGAGGGCTTTAATAGCTCTAGTTTATCTTGATACATATATGTGCTCTAAACCAAAATCAATATGGTCTGCAAAATACACATACAAATGGTGGTCTCCAGGGTCAAAGCAGACTTAGGTAAAAGCAAAAGCTGTGTGATATGGTGCCCAGTCCTCCTGGAATGACTTACAGAGGGGCTCCACGCTGTCAGAGATGGTTACTTTATGGAAATATAAATATGTTTTTAGGATCAGGAAAATATTTGGTCAATGTGATGGCTTATAAAGTACCACTAGACTTCGAAACTTGTGTTTGAATAGTTTTTGACCTTTTATAGATAGACAAGGGATTATATTCAATTATTTGATAAAGTTGTTTGTTGGAACATTGTTGTTTATTCAAAGAACCTTTAACCTTTATATATTATATATTTATATTAAAGGTACAAAAAAATATAGCTAGAGAATGATTGGGATGATTTTATGGGGAGTGGTTTTTAATCTGTGTGTGAACTTTAATACTGTATAGTTGTGAAATTAAGGAGTTTATTACAGTGTGTTTGTCTTTCTATGTAGACATTATTACAAAAGTACCTGTTTTTGCTCAACATCCTTCTTTTTGTAGTTAAAATAATTTTAATAGAATTTATGATGCTTTTCTCATTTTAACTCAGTCTTCATTTTCCCTTATTGTTTTTTTTACCCTACTCATGTTCAGATTATGGTTAATTTAGTTCACATTGTACATCATCACCTTGTGACTATATTAACTATATCAATGATGATACTGAAAATGTAGTGCCCAACCTCAGTAGTGAGTGCAGAGCATGTTGTTCTAGTAAATGTAATACAGCATTCTTATGTAATAATGTGATTGTTAATTTGAGGCAACTTCATAGCATGGAATATTACAAGATATATATTTTAATATTTCTGTCACTGCAGGGTAATAGTTTTCTTTGTGCATTAATTTTTTATATTTTTATATGTATTGTGGTATTTTCTGGTATTGTGATATATGACACAATTATATGTCTGCATTACAAATGACAAAGAATAAAAACACAAGATCAACAGTGTTACCTCTAATGAACCAGATGATTTATTTGCAGTGCATTTTAGTGCATGGATTGTTTTGTTATGTTCTTTTTTTTTTCATTGGTTTTTCTAAAGTCAGTCTTTTACTGACCCTATATGTGGTTTGTGTTTTAAAAGCTACACTTTGGCTTCATTGCAGGATGTTATGTCTTCGTTGTCTACATTCATCAGACAGTTTGAAAAGAGTCATATGCACTCCTCTCTTTTACTCATTTTTTTAATGCATTCTGCCTAAGTAGGTGCATTTTACTCAAGTGGATTCAAGGACATTTAAAGGGTCATGGTGGCAAAAATTGGGCATGCATCCTTAATGCAAATCCAGTTGATGGAGCTCATTTTAGATCACCTGGTTGCATGATGGCCTTGCTTAGTGAGCTGCAAGAGCATATTTTGAGATTTAATAATCATGATGGTAAGTCATTCCTCTTTCAGTCATTGACTAGTGATAGAGAAGGTTAATGTGTTATACTACCATTAATCTAAAGAGGGTGTGGGGAAAAAAAGCTTTTAGTTCAACATAAAGAGTTAATATGTTACTTTAATTGGTTATTTTTAGAGAAGAAATTCCACTTAAGTGTGCACATGTACTCCTTATGAGGGCTCCCTCTTCTCATTGATTTTTGTGACTTAGCAGTGGAGTTTATCCAAAGCTTGATTGATGATTAAAATACTAAAGCTAGAGTACATACATTTTCTATGTGCTGTAATTATATGGTAACACTGAGATAGAGTGTTAGAGTAATGTGAAGTTCAGTACTTAAAAGAAAAAAAAAAAAGTCACACTCCTTTGAGATGTCTGCACAGAAAGCAAGGTGCATCCAGGCGGAGTGGCTTTTCTCTTCCTCGCTCCCCCTGTCTGCTTCACACACCGCTTACCCTGCGACATTTGGGACGAGTTTCTCACTGCTTGGCTTCTCACATCTTGGACACTGACACAAAATAAATGAAGACACAAAGAAGACACAAGGTTCAGAGTTGGAAGGGTTGGTGGCTGAGGTGTGAAACTATTGGGGTGTAAAATTGCCCTGGCAGCCGTGCTGTTGTTTCAGCATTTCATGGAGAGCTGCTCAGCTAGCGTCCCTTCTTGCCTTGCTTCTTTCTTCCACCTTTTTCATTTGTTTTTCTGTCCGCACTTCCCTTCTGTTGAATTTGGCTCGAGCTCTCCTGAACCCATAACTTCACAAAATATAGTAATAACCTGCTGCTTATTATGCACGATTGTTGGGCTCTGCTTTCTTGACCAAAGCTGCAGTAATAGAGTGACTGGGTTTTGTTCTCTGTTGAACATGTTCCTGATGGGAGAGAGCAGAAGGTTCAACAGACTAATATTCAGATATTAATTTCTCCTAAGATGCCCAACTGTTCTTCAGCCGCTTTCATTGCTTGCAATCAGTCACAGGGTGGTTAATTGCTTGTGTGGGGCAGGAGAGCCTTACTGGTGCGAGGAGGAGGCTGACTGGTGCTCCAGTCTGGTGGCAGCAGGAGGCCAGAGCCAGGCTGTGGAGAGACAGGACAGACATAGCAGAGGGCATCGCAACACATTTGGTTGTCAGTGTGATGCCTGGGGTTTGTTATTAGATGCATGGGGTGAAACGTAGTGCCTATTCTAACCAGTGGGATGAGCTATGTGACATCAGGCACATTGTTATTTTGGTTCATTACGTGGTGTTGTTTCACTAATTAGTTTTTTTTATGGAAAATGTAAGCCTAAAGCTGGTAATTGGTGACATGTTTATGACTCGAGTTACTGTGGCATTGGTGTGGATTAGCATCCAAATCCAATTAATTACAAAAACTGCAATAATGTTTGACACCAGAAAACCACAAGAAAAACACAGGGCAAAGTTGTGGCTCTACTCTATTATCTATATTTGATGATGATGTTTACTCATATTAGTTTCACATTTTCTGCTCTTTCTTTGAACTACTTCTGAGCAGATGGCTCAACCAACTCTGCTGCTTTCCTCCCTCGTGTCTCTGATTCTACATTCATAAAGCTAACGTTAGACTAGATTAGTTCCTCTGATGTCCATGAAGTAATTTCTCATTATTGCCTGCGGTTGACAGTGGGCAGACTCCTGCCTGGGAGCATACAGGACAGGATTTGTCTGGTCTGACAGCCTGCAGAAAGTCTTTGTGCCGAGAGTGAAAGAAATAAAAGTACGAGGAGAGCCTTCCTCCAATGGGCTGTGTCTGTTGTTGGCCTGCCCTGCGGTAAGGCAAGGTTATTCAGATGAAAGATGGTGTTAAGATTAGTGAGCCCTGCCCGAATGCGTGGACGTCCAGCATGCCGCACTGCGTGATTTATGAGAGTCGTGATATCAGCGGTCGCCACATGAATAAACCATGCGGCCAGAATTAAGCTCCTGTTAAACGACGCACAGCATTTTCCCAGGTGCTTCGGCCTCCAAGTGGAAATCATGAAAGTTTTGTTGTTACTTTTGTGTTATAGCTGTTTCATGAGACCTCTTGTTGATAGTCCACCGCTGAGGAGCTGAAAGTCTGAAACCTTCTCTGAGGGGCTTCCTACAAAAGCTCTATGACAGCTGAGGACTGAAGCATTATAACATGACCAATAGTGATTTGAGTTGACTATAATGACTTTACTTATGACTGTAAAATAACAGCAGAATCAGCCAAGCAGTGATGTTTGATGGGTAAACACAGCCGAATGTGCAGTGTTTTGACAAAACAATGCCAATAAGAGCAAAATAGGTGCAAATAATTTAAGTATTATTGGTCACAACTTGACCAAGTCCAATATCCAAAATGCCGGAACTACTGTTGATGAAGTAAAATTATCCCAAAATAACATTATAAATGAAGCACTGTGATATTTGAGATACTCAGGTCTACAATTTACATATTCTCCAGCCATAAAGGGGCATGCTTGCAGAAGCTGGCATTGCATAATCCAATGAAAATGAAATGCAAAAATGAACATTCCTACTAAATTCATGACATATGGAAATTTTAGTCTGTCAAAATAATTTTTTATAAAGTATCTTTTTAGAAATTTAAATATAAGGTATGATATAATTTGTTTGAACCCCACCTCTACTAGATTTAGTAATGACACCAAATGTAACCTAAACTGAGAAAAATCTAATTAATTTAGGTTGGTGTGAATAAAACTGATTGTATGAAGTCATGAGTGAGAAGTTTTTCAGTTTAATACACCGCTGCTGTAACACAGAAAGCCTAATTAAAATATAAGAAGTTGCTTTTTAAAATATGTTGTACCACTGTTGACATGGTGTAATAATAAAGTTTATGAGGTGCTATGGTGATGATAATATCTCCTTGGAAACTGCATACCTATGAGTGCTGTGAATGTCACTAATAATATGAATTTTCCACATCAGTCTTCTGTCCTCCCTGTCCATCTCCAGATTGTAAAATCATATGCAGAAGCCCAGAGCTGAAGTAGGATGGAGGTTTTTTTTTTCCCCGTATAAAACAGTGCTCAATATGTCTATCCTGACAAATGAGAAATACTATTGGCCATAACCATAACTAAGTAGCACCATGGTCATACGGTCTCCAGTCTGAGATTGAGAGATTTTGAAGTTAATCCTGAGCTGGATCATGTCAAGCTGGCATTCCTAATCACTGAAGTGTAATAAAAAATAAAGTGCCCTGGAGTGCATTTTTACTGAGATCAGGTGTAAGACATTGCTGCCTTGGCTGCACTTCATGCTGTCAGCATTACTGAAATACCCATAAATGCAACAATAAACACCCTCTCGGGCAGTATGACTTCAATCCTCTTGGTGCCAGTGCTTGTGTTTCCTCTCTTTACACTGACGTTTATGAAGAAAAATAAAAGAAACTGAAAGAAACAAAGATAAATCACAATTTTTCCTGCTGTTGTAAGGGTACTTCATAAAACTGAAAGGGAATCATTAGTACAATTCTAAGTGATTCCTAAATACAGAGTTTTTAAAGACAGTCTGTGCACTCAGTAAACAGAAATGATGTAAGATTATGTTTTATGCTATTCTGATAGGTAGTCACCCCATTTGTCAGAAACCAGCATGCCCCTTGACAAGTCCGTGTCCTGGCCTCTCACACAGTAGACACACAGGGCTGTGACTGAAGCTGGGGAAAGCTGTGTCTGTGATGCACCACACCATGGCCTCTCTAATGAGGCCTGACTCTTAATGACTCTCAGCCCCCAGCAGCAGACAGAGATGGCCAGCAGTGAGGCTTATCTCATTGGCACTCTGTGCTGCGTGGTTACACCTGTAACCTTTAGATCACTCCAAATTAGATTGCTCCAGGAATCCTTCAGTAGTGATTACAAAACAGATTGAGGGGCTGGAAGAATTCTCATAAAAATTGTATATGAGCCCTCCATTTGAATTTAGAGGAAGCTGATTGTGCAAAGACATATTGCTCACAGAACCCCACAACTGATCAGGCATTCTCTCTGGTGCTCCAAGCAAGATTGCAAAACCAAATGATGTTTCTGTTGACTGCTTTCCATTTTGTAGATGTAAATTAACACAACTAAGACAAAACTGAGGTGCGCATTAAATGAGTGCATAAAACGACCAGAACAGCCTTGAAATAAGTTGTAATCTATAGATGGGAACTGAGCATCTTACTTATGTCACGCAGAGTCATACAGAGTTTTATTCATGGAAGCAGTGCAAGTTCTGGTCAGCCAGGGGACAGGCTGTTTAATTGCATTGCGCTTTAATAAGTCACACACTGAGGACACATGACTTTAATCATTTAGATGTCCGTGCTCATACAGGAGGCAGCATGGCTCAAATCCTCTATTGCCTATTCAGTTATTATTCAAACTCAATAGAAATGTTTTAATGGATTCTTTAGTATGGAGGAAAAAAATGTATGCCTTTAAATATAGGTCAGATTAGGCTGTATACAATTTCTTTTATTGTTTATTTCATGACTAACACTTTATAAGTTTGTGGCTTATTTGGCCATGAAAAGCACATAAAATATAAAATTTTATTTTTATCATGTATATAAAGAAGGATTCGGTTCCTACTATACACGATCTATTCCACATTGGCTACTTTGATTTTACAAATTGTTACAGTATATGAAGGTAAAAATATTAAACAGATGTAGAATAAACACTTTAACATATATGTATCTGCCATCTATCATAAAATTCTTGTATTGGTACTGTGCCCGTATACAGATGAATTTTACTGCTTTCCGAATGTTGCAGAGAGAGTGTGTTCTAAGTAATTAATTGTCAGGTTTTAAGTTAGTATCTGTTAGTAAGAAAGGTGGGCACAGCTAATAGGGGTCCTTTCTCATTACACTCTGCACAGCACTTTGTATCACATCTAGTGGAAAACAGTGTTATATAATTTGTTTCTTACTGAAGCATTAAAGCTATTGTTTCAGCTGTGTGACTGTATGACAGTATGTGGAAACTGCATTTTGCCTCATCTGGTGTATCACATATCTGTGAAATGTTACTTTATTCAAACTAATACTAAAATAAGGCTAACATCTCTATACTTTGAGAAATGTTTACCTTGTTTTCAAAGGTAAGTTTATGTAATTTTAGTTGTTAATTGAAACATATGTTAATAATAATATTTTAGTAACTTCATTTTTGCCCACTTCCTCTTAGGCACTCTAGTCCAGTAGAGGAGATGACTTTGTTCAGTCGAAAATAACACAAAATGCTGTCTATGACTGCAGTTAGGCTCATCTGACCATGTTATATGATGTACACTTGTCCTACCAAAATTAAAGACCCAATTTTTAAAATAAATTGTCAAACATGGACTCCAGATGACTTCTTTTCAGTAAAAGTATAATAATTGTTGTGGCATTACCACACATTAAAAGGTGAACACTGACATCCTGACATGGACAACCATGGTTGGATTCAGAGGTCCTTATCTTTACATGTACTACATCCTACAAGCAGTTTGAGTCCATAGTCTGCCTCCTGTACTTTGCTCTTGTGCATCCATCAATAGTCTAAAAGATGTTGCTATTTCAGCAGTTTGTCAGCAGGATCAGATGCAGCAGTACAGCAATCGAGAGGTTTTGTAGTCTCAGTCATCAAAGAGGTGAGAAACAGGAAAGAAATACATTTAGGATGAATAAGGTCTCTGGGGGACATTTTGAATGGTGCAAAGTGAACATGTTTGAAGTCAAAACTGAAACAAACTATTTTCATGGATACAGGCAGAAACAGGAGGGAGGTGTACAGGAGAGCCTCGAGTGATACGTATCATATCGATAGGACTTGTCTGTCTGTCTGTTCCTTCTCATTTTTGCTAAGTAGAATCAACAATAAGCAGAAGTCCACTGGATTCACTCATATTCAGAGTGGATTTATTTAGTCCCTTTCCCATTTCAGACAATGTCAAAATCTACACTCACAAAAGTCACAGAGATCTGTTCAGGTCTGGCAGAACATCACTTAGATTTGTGTCCTTGACATTTAGATTTGTAGAGTCACTAAGCTGTCCCATGAGTATATGCAATGCTGCACACAGATATCTGTGTTGACTGTGATGGGGTCAGATTTGCCACTAAACCTTTACATGTAAAACATAAAATAGTGACAGACTGGACAAAAGATCAGAATATTTCAAGAACCTCAGATAAAATCTGAATTTACTGCTAAAGGCTATCAAACATCTGATGCAATTAAACACTGAACATATTTGTGCTCCCTGCATTGTAATCAGAAAACATGATAATTAAGTGATACAAATGACATGAGAATAATTTAAAAAATTTCAGACTAATAATAATATTGTGCCAGTCACCCTGTGTGCATACTCCAAACACTAAAATTCCTAACTAAAGCTAAGTACTTTGTTACTAACATCCATTAATTTAAACTCTCTAAAAGCAAGATCTAAATTAATTGCGGTTTCTTTATTTCACAGTGTAAAAAAATATGTTTTTCTTTTTCTTTTTACCCCAATCATTTTTATTTAATTTACTGATCAAAATGTTGAAATCATTCTTTTGATAAATGATCAGTTATAATAGAAATGATGTAAGATTATTGTTGCAATAATGAAGTCTCAGTGGAAGGTTTAATTAAAGTAATTTCAGACTGTCCATCTGAGATCTTTGAATGATCTTATTTGTAAGTACAATAGACATAATGAGTCTGCCTAAGATATTTTTTTTCTGCCTTGATGTCCATCTACCTAACAAGGCTTACATTAGGAAAACATTGAATTATTAATTCAACACTTTGCAAAAACAGCCACATTATTTTGAAGTGCTCATGTTTACATCTTATTTCTGATTTCACAACAAATGAAGCACAAAAGAATTCCAACCCGTCCCTCTGACCTTCTGCAGGAGAATCATTAAGAGGAGAGCCATGATAAACACATCAATGTTCTGTTCACGCCTGCATTATCATGCAATAACCCTGTTGTAGGCTTTGTTAATGAATACAACTAATGTGATCTTGTCACAATGTGGACAAGCCACTTGTAGCATTTGAAGTGTGAGCAGAGTTCATTGTATCAACTCCTCTTGAGTTAATGTAAGCTTTTATTCTAGTGACTAACTTACGGTGTCTGTGGATACCAGGTAGGAGGACACTGCAAAGTGGAATGGAAAGTGTGTGTGGTCGGGTGTGGAGGCTGCACAGAGTAAATTGGCCTTTCAAGAGCAGCTTTTGTGAATCGTACCCATGTTGCAATTCTTGATCCCATAAGAAATTTATGAGTTTGTGTGTACGCGCATGTGTGTGAGAGCAAGCATGGAAGCATGTGTCTTCTGTGTGTCATCATAAGCTCATTATTTTTCTTCTCTCCCACAGATCTGCGACCTGTCATCACCTCTCCCAGTGAGTGTGTATGTCTGAGCACAGCAGCACTTCTGTCACTTTGTGCTACCAGAGCTCCCCCAGCATCCACAAAAACACCCAGGGACCACAGACTGTAAGATTAGGTGAGCTTAAGGCCACGTGCCTCTGGCTATTAGATTTGTCACTGTGTCTTTCTTCACGGGCTCCGTGGCACTTACTTTGCTTGCAGCCATCATTCTAACAACCCTAAAAGCCACTGATTCATTTAATCTCGCCACAAATTGAAGATAATCCTAATTTTTATCACCTCGTGGCCTGTGTGCTGTAGGTTATAACTGTGAACTACTTGAGGTTTGAAAAATGTCACATGACAAAATATAAGGCATTCCCCCTGTCCAAGGCCATTTTCAGAAATGACTTGAGGGTCATGGTTCCAATCACAGCAGCAATAAAAGCTTTCTAGTCAGTAAAGCACGATCTCTGAAGTATTTAACAGGATTGTTTCACAGAAGGGGCTGAATATGAAAGCAGCTGTTGCCTGTTACATGTGTGTATCTTGATTAATTATCCTGTTAAGGAAATGAACATGACTTTAACCTCGGCCTGTTCAGATGAACTGCTACTTAGAGGAAGTGGACAGCTGATTGATTTTCTTTCACATGTGGGTGAACTACATATGGCTATCAATGCGGAAGATTAGCTTAACATGTGAATGCCTGTGTTATTGGATACAGTCACTCAGAAATATTGAACACATCTCCTATAACATGCTGAAACACATGCAGGACACGTGCAATCTCACGTATGCATGCAAACACCTCATCACACACATATGTGTATGTGTATAAGTGAACTACACTTGAGCTGTGCAAAAACACAGAGATGAAGTCAAATTTTTCTGTATTGATTTCAAAGCTTTTCTTTTTCATAAATCAACAAAGTGTACTCTTTGTGTTTTCAAAACATAAGTGATATTAGTGACCTGTGGCAGATTGCTTTGGGGGCTCTTCTATTAAATAACGCAAAGTGCTATCAGCAAATCTTTGGTGTTTACAAAGACCCTTCTATCATCTCTTTATTTGTCCAGAATAATATTTGCAATAGCATGAACAATAATTTAAACAGTGTTTCAATTGGGAATGGCTGTCCTGAAATCTAACCTTCAGAATTTTAAATTCTGGCTAAAATAAAAATCCCCAGCTGGATTTATCTCATCAAATACTGTAGGTAAAAGCCATCCATTGCATAATTATTACACTGATTAATTATTTTTGCAAAAAGTTGTTTAACCTAACCGATGTAGTGAATAGCTTCTCTTTTCTGAAACAACCATCGGGTTGATAGAGAGCAAAAAGATTGGACGATGCCAGGATTCATCAGGCTCAAACTCTGGAGGACGTTCAGGGAACATGAGATCTCACTGTCACACATGGAGTCCAGACACTGAGAATCCATGGGATGTGTTTAAGAAGACTTTACACAGCGGTCCAATTGTCCCATCATCAATACAGGATTTTAGTTGAAAATTAAGGCAGGTCTGGATGTAAATAAATGTTTTGACATTTATTATGAAGAATAAAAATTGCCGTGGTGAATGTGTCCTGTAATCAAAGCTAAAGGCAGGCTGAGAAAATGCTGTGTGTAACATTCTGTGGAACATTTTCATCTTGTTACTGAAAAAGAGCAGGTTTTAGTCTTGGACCGAGACTGTCTTTTATTTGTTTTTGTTTTTTGGCCAGGCAATTCAAAGAAAAATATGTTTGTAACTTTCAGTAACATTACTACTTAACACCACTGTTTTTTGAGCAGGCAAGATTGTGTTTTGATTTTTGCAGAAAATTGAGTTTTAAATGTGTGTTCAACTGTTCAGAGATTTGCCTGCCAACCATGTGCTGACTAGCATCTTTGAGATCTCAAATACTTCTACACTGAGTCAGTCATGAGAGTTTCAGCAGTGCCATAAAAATGCAATATATTATATATAGCATACATAAGGATCTTATTAAACACCTTTTATGATTTATATATTTGCTTTTTGTTTTATGCCAATTTGGTAGAATAGTCCATACATAGATGACAGTTACTGATGATGCTATTCTGACATTAATATGAGGTATGCTGTGTGTCAGTCATTCATGTGTCATCCATACATAGTTTATCTGCCGTAGAGATTTGCTAAGGTTAGACCTGTGTGTGTGCGGAGAATCCATCACTGTCATGTCGGTGGATCAAACAGGCACCCTCTTCGTCTGCCTATACATCTAATGAAATAACCTGCTGGTCTAAACAAATCAGCATCCGTGTCACTGTCGCTGGGATGTTTAATCTCTGCCGCCCCTTGCTGAGTTCTGTTTTTGAAGGTCTTGCTGAAGGAGACAAACAAGAAAAGAAATGTTAAACCACCTGAAGCATGCTTTGTATAATTTAGACATAAACAGCCACTGGTGACCAAAAACATCAACTGATCTAAAATGTTTGAGCATCTGGTGAACCACGGATCATATTGCGTAATACACTGAAATGATTCACGTAAAATGCAATTTCTCAACTTTTCAGTAGCATCTGTCACCTTCCACAACATTTATTCACCAATAAAACCCATGTAGTTTGACCAATGACAGTGGTTGTAGACACTTATTTTCTGTTTAGTTAATGGTATTTTATATATGACTTGTGTGTTGACCTGTGGGAATCCATGAGTTTCAGAAGCAGTAGAGTTGATAAAATGGGGAGTTGACCTTTTTAGAAGTTGGTCATAACTTGAGTAAAAGTGAACTTGTTGAGTTTGTTGATGATAGTGATGATAGTCGGTTATTTATTGTTATCTTGTATATTTATTTAAAGGGCTTTACATCATTACTGTGTGACTTCATCACATTGACATTACTTGATGTGTGCACTTTAAAATGTGATTATAATGTGAATAATCTTTCAAAGAAACAACTTTTTCCAACAATATGACATATAATTTGTTGCTTAACTCCAAGAAATGTGAGAGTTATAAAGATTTGTTTGTTTGTAACATATCTCCTTATGGAGGAAACATAGGTGTCTGTATAAATTCACTGAGAAACCACCTGTCAAACAAACTGGTGTCAATCCATAACTGAACATCCCATCACCAAAATTCTTGAAAGTGAGGCTTGTGGTGAGTCTTCTGAACCTATCAATGTAAAAAAAAAAAAAAAACCCAACCCAAAACTCAGAACTTAATAAGCACTGATTGTGGGAAAATAGAGTTAATCAAACATGTTAGTGATAGAAATGTAACACTGGAGTGGATGAGAAAAAAATCTGTACTCTCTGTACTTAGAGGCCTGTAGATCAAAAACAAAACATTTTAAGATTAAAATGTGAATAGTCTTTGAAAGAAAAGTTTTTCCAAAATTTTGATGTATAAATTGTTGCTGAAATTTCAGAAATATAAGATTTATGAAGAGTTGTTTGCAGATTTTTTAACACAAAATCCAACCATCTCCACTCTAAGTTAGAGTAGAGATGATTTCAGTCAATCAGCTGTCAGCACTCTGTTCCCCATGTATGTGTATGGGGTTTGGTGTAATGTTAAAAAAAACAACTAATAACTCAAAGAGTCTTGGTTGTATCAATAAGCAGTTTTCACCTGTCTGATCCTTGACCCGAAATACAGAAGTACTCTAAGAGCCAATAGCTAGCTCTCTCCAGTTATTCAGTTATAAAGGAGGCACACAAACATGCACGGACATATGCACACACATGCACGCACGCATGCATGCACACATGCACACATGTGCACATGCACATAGAAGCCACTTGACTTTTATAATATAGATGTTTTGCTTTTTCTTCAGTTTTGATATAATAACCTTTACAGTTGCTCTGGATTTTTATGTCTATATTCATGATCAGTAAATTAAATGTAGAAAAATACCTGATTTCACTAAAAAAAATATGAAATGCAGAGGATAATATAATAATACATTTTGATAGATCACTTAGGAAAGGTTAAATGTAGAGGAAAAATTCATTTAGAAGTCGCCACAAAAATAGTTGTAGGTCTTCAAGGGGTTAAATGAATAGAGTAGATGATGTAGGTTTTAGCAGATTTATTCTTATACTGTTACAATAGATTCAAGTGTAACCATCTGTTTGTCTTCCTTGTTCTATTCTCAGAGTGAAGGATGGGGTCATCTGTCGTCCTGCTGGCCCTGCTCCTTGTTCTGAGCTTCAGGACTTTTGTATGGAGCCTCAACCCAGATGACCCCAACGTCTGCAGCCACTGGGAGAGGTGAGCTTGAATCCTCTTGTGCTTAACCAAAGGTCGATCCTGCAACTTTTTCAATGTACCGACTACAGATTCTCTTAACCAAAGTTCCAGATCTATTTGCAAAGTCCATACAGCATTATCGATTTGACACAGCTCAAGTCGCCAGGCGCTGAGAGAGGGGAGGTGTTGCAGCTTCAGATGAAATACGGAGGCAGATTGATCAGTGTACTCACATCCCAATCAATCACTGCAGCCATAGAGCCTGAATAATTATTAGTTGTTCTTGGTAGTGTCATTTATGAGAAATAAGCAGGAATAATTTCTGTCCTGGATGCAAAGGGGAGGAAAGAAAGCTGTGAAGATATATTATCTGGATTATTGCCTGACCAAGGTGAGGGTACTTAGGGATTGTGGTTCCACCTTGTTGGCATCGAAATGAATTCCCTAAGGGGTTTGTGTTCATAGCTTTGAGGTCCTCCAATATCCTCAGACTGCCACTAGCTGCATATATCACTAACATGAATCACTGGAAAGGTCCTTTCAAGTCCTTTCTTTGCATATCAAAGTTATTGTATTACTTTCATTGAGACTATAACCATTGACAGTACCTATGTGCTGTTTTGTTTTTTTTCCTAAGCATCCACAGAGGCGCATTAAAGCAGTTTCACATCTATATTCAGAGCTGTGTTCGCTGTGATTCCCACATTGTCTTTGCTTTTGTTTTTTGTAGCTACGCAGTTACTGTCCAGGAATCCTACGCTCACCCGTTTGACCAGATCTACTACACCAGATGCACAGACATCCTCAACTGGTTTAAATGCACAAGGCACAGGTAAATGTGGAGGAGGACCTTTATTTGTCCCTATTATTTATTTCAACTGTAACCTTTACTGTCCCCCAAAAATCGCAGTCAATTCACTGACGGCAACAGTAAATGTGGCTGACAGTGAAGGTGTCAGAGTCCGGATGCCTCCGAGTGTGATCATCTCACAGTAAATGTTTTAATTACTCCATTAAGGTTTATAGCGGGCATCCGACTAAGTAAGCTCACAGAGAGTCACCTCCCAAATACTGACTTTTATGTGGTGGGTGTTTTTATACACCATTAGAATAGCTTTTCATTCTCATTTCTGTGTTGTGCTTCTAGTAACTCATCAAATACCATTAAGCAATTTATTTTCTTCACCCTTATTTAATCATGCTAAGTAAAACAAGTTAGAAGCAAAGGAGACCAGTAAAAAAACAGCTTCAGATGGAATAATACAGACAAGACTATAAATAGATAGTATTAATATTAACATACAAATTTTCAGATATTGTTTATTTAAAAACAGTGGAAGTTATTTTTCGTGTTAAGAACAAAAGCCTTCTTGTCTGTATTCAGCTTTTTTTTGTTAAGAGAAGAGAATTATAACTTAAAAGGGTTGTTTGTGTTTGAAACACGTAAAGTAAGGACAAATGTTAAATACCGATGTGTTTCTGTTATCGGTGTCAAATTGTAGAATCAACTGAACAATGAATTGAATTGGGTAGTTTACTGAGTTTTAAAAAAGCCTTATTTTGTCATATTTTCAAAAGGCTATAGAGATTTTTAATCCTTTGATGCATAAATAATGACAATGTTAGTCAAGATTTTTTTCCTTAGTGTTTTTATTCTTCTGTAGGTGAAAAAAAATGTGATTGAAATTTTTTAAATTAACCCATTTTTTTATGGAGTTACAAAAATGTCCACTCAGCTGGGCACCATGTATTTAATTTTTGAAACAAAAAAACATATATTTAAAATGCAACATCGGAAAGTGATAAACTGTGTGAAAACTATGCAATAACAATTTTTTTAATGCAGCTTATCTGATGTTTTCTCACATTTTTAGTTACTTTAATACTAGTTATTACTCACGTCATAGAAATAATGTGCAAAAAAAAACCAACAAAACTGTTAATTACAGTCTTATAACATGTTGATTTACACTCATGCATGTTAGTGCAGATCAGGTTAATCAAGAACAGCAAAGTTGAACTAATGGTATGGCTGTCAGTGTATGAGATGCATAAGTCCACTGTGTTGGCTAATATGGAACTAAAACAACACAATCCATGAATATACAACAGCTGTTGAATACCTGTTCACTATAGTGACCATCATGCATGAAAGGGTTAAGTGGCTGATGAAATCGCATGTAGAGTATTTTGTGTTAATGTACTATAATTGTGGAATGGACTTGATGAACTTAAGTTGTTCACTTCTTGGACAAAGTTTTAAAAATGCCTTAAGTGTGAAATCATTCAGGAATATTAAGTTAAGATGATAGATATGTTTTTTTATGGCATTTTTTAGTTGTAATGAGAACACTGATGCTGTACACATTTAATTAAATGTAAGTAGTGGATCAGGTGAAAAGGATAGACACAAAATAAGCTTCTTCTTCTGCCTATTTCTTTTTTGTTTTTTGTTTTTTTTTTGTCTACTGAGATTGTTGTGCTAGGTGCAATGATTATGGTACAAACCAAAATAAAAAAAAGTTCATTAATTCATTCATTCATTCATTAAAAAAAAGCCTGTAATGAATTTAGTGAAAATAGCTCCTACATTTTTAATAAAATGACTTTATGTAATGAATGCCCCCAGTTTATATATGTTATGAATGATTACTTACTAGAACGGTTATCACACAATGTGGAAGTTGCTCTTATTTATTGTCTGATATTCATTGTTTGCCAGAGGACAAACATATTGGTCAGTTCATATGCTTGTCTGTATGCGCTGTAGTGTTCACATTTCAAGCATTATTGTTATCAAACCATGACCATATGATTATCCAAATTCTCTAGTTTACCTGATTATTTTTTTTCCCAATATTAGGCCAAAGTACAGCTGAGATATAGGCCAAAGTTCAAAAATGGACATTTTACAATAACTTATGTCAAAGTCATCACATCGACTTCAAACCAAAGCTAAGTTGTTCATTTATCCATTCTGCATCAGATGGCATGCATGATGATGTCATAAGAGTCCCGCCCTTGTTAGTGCCCCAGGGTAAACATCAGGGGGTCAGTAGACTCAGTTTTCTGAAATTTCAAATGGTTGTAATTTCACCAATATTCATCCGATCATTTTAAAATTTCACATGTAACATCTCTGTGCAGGTCCCTTCTCATATGCCAAATTTTGCCCTCTAGGTTGTGTGACTTATGGTTGCTATGGTAACGTATGTAAAATTTGCTTATCATTAATAATTTCCCTTCTGTTTGCTGTAATGATTTCAAACTAACACCAAATTATTGGAAATTCAATTCTATATCCATTAGTTACCTCATTTTTCATCTGTTTATATACATTTTGGGTTATTGGTCTCTAAATTGACCAAGGCTCCCGCACTCAAATTGCATATTCACAAAACAGCTTTTATCTTGAAAACTAAGATGGATATCAATTAAGTTTGTATTATCTACTTATAGGAAGTTGGATATGATCTTTTATTTGGTGCCAGCTTTGTTGACCTTTGATAATCTTGAAGGTCAAACTCAAGGTCATGATTTACAAAATACTCAATTTTTGACTGACTTTCAGTTTTGTAGATAGAAAAAAAAAAGACTAGTATTAGGCTATAATGCAGAAAATATTGGCCAAAGTTCTCTTCAAAAACTTCCAGCAAACACATTGCCTATGGCAATTTCATTGACAATGGTTGTCTTCCAACTACTGATGCCAAATATTAAATTTAGCTAATGTTATAGTTGACTCTAGTCTACATTAGTCTGACTATAGTCTAAATTGCTACATACAATCAGTACCAATTTGCAGGTGTTTGTGATATGTATGTTTCCTAATAAAATCAAGGACTTCATGTCCAAACCAGATAAAAAATCATTGATGCTTTTATTTAATGGTCTCCCCAGAAAGCTCCAGATCATGTAAAATACAACTGTTTGCGCTCTGTTCTATGAAATAGCCACCTCTATTTATAATAATTTATGACATAATTAAACACCAAATGGAAATTGACTAAATTCTGCATCCAAGCTATTAGTTATTAAACTAAAAAGTAAAAAAAAAAGTCAAAATTCTGTAAATTATGGGGAGTTTTCGCAAAATAAATGAAGACTCAGTACACTGATTGAATAAACTGCCACCACATATACAATAGACTTGAATATCAGCTTCATTGATTTCAATTCTTTCCGCAGCTTATTAGAAGAAGCAGGTAAAGAAAATACACTTCTGTTTTTAGGACAGACAGGAAATATATCATCTATATTATACAACAAACAACTCGGACACAACTTTCTTCCACCATCCATATGTTTTCCTGCCCTTCAGCAAGGGTCACTTTTGACATCACGTAGCTGTCTCGGTGTGCCTGTTTTTCCAGGATCAGCTATAAGACGGCTTACCGGCGGGGAGTGAGGACCATGTATAGGCGCCGCTCACAGTGTTGCCCTGGTTACTTTGAGAGCGGGGACTTGTGTGTTCGTGAGTATCCTTTTTTTAACCGCTTTGTCCTCAATGATGACATTTCAGGTTATGTCTGCTAGACATTTAGAGAAAAGAAGTAAATATTGGAATTGATCGGTATTGTGGGTGGCTTGTAGATAAAGTCACAACTCCCCATCAACTCCTATGCCACACCTCCTCCCCCTCCCCCTCGCCCTCCTTTGCCTCTGTTACTGTCTGATCCCCTTTAACCCATAAAGACCCAAACAGCTACTACTGACCAAAACATCACTGATCTAAACTGTTTAATACTTGTCGATTTACTGCTACTATCAATGCATGTAAATAATTGGTGTAAAATACAGTTTGTCATCTTTTCATGGTCATCAGATATGACCCATTTGGACATTCAGAGGCTCCGTACTTATTGTGAAAATACTGTCATCTTCTACAACATTGATTCACCAGTAAACTCATGGAATTTGATCAGTGATAGTGGATGGAGACACTTGTTTTAATATTCAGTTAATAATATCTTTGCTGAAATCATCATTTTTTTCTTCAATTTTTTCTGTTTTTGATATAATAACTTTCAATTTTAATCTACGCTTCAATGAACATCGACATCATCAGTACATGAAATAAAGAAAAATACATGATTTACACTGACAAAATGCTAAATAATCAGGATAATATTACAATCAATGGTGATAAATCACTTTAAAAAGGTTAAATATAGAGACAAATTCATTTGGGAACTGCTGCAAAGGTAGAACTGGGTCTGTATGGGTTAAGATGAATAACGCTCATCCTCTGTAAGCCACACACCACTGTCCATGTGAATTTATTCAGTTTAAGATGACTGAGCAAGACTTAAAAAGAGGACTGACTATTTTACACCACAGGCTGCTCCTTGCTTTACTCTTCCACCAAGACTAATTTAATTGAAGTTGTATAACAATGAGAGAAATTAACGAGCCAAGATGATCCTGGTAACAGAGTGAGTATAGCACCTCCCATAAAAACACAATGAAATTCAATAACATAAAAGGAAGCAGAAGCCCTGAAAATTGGACTGTAACAATATGCTAAATACTATCATTCACTGTCATTTTTATTACTTCATTAATGGCCACTGATATCTATTTTTACCCATACATCAAACTGAATATTTTTGCATTTTGGCCAAATAAAGACAGAACATATAGCTTCTGAGACTCACTTTTTTTGATATTCTCAGTCTAATGTTTTATTCCCTTTAAATAAGATTAGAATCACACATTAATATTTTCATAGATCTTCTGTAACATGAGGGAGATACTGATACAGTGACTCTCAGCGTGAGTATGCTCTCTGACCATAGCCGAGCCTGTCCTTGTCTAAGCTTCACTAGCCTCGGGGCAACAGATCACTGGGAAGTCAGCCAGCGAAGAATAGGAGCTAGTATGATTATCTGGGGGTCTTGAGGAAGGAGGCGCAGCGTGATCAATAATGTATTTATTAACTGTTTGACTGACAAAGGTATTTGCTCTGTAATCGTCAGTTCATGGTGGTACCCCAGTCAGTTTCTAAACTATGAAGTGTTCTCTGAAATGTAGCCAGCGCGGTTCATCGCAAATACGTTTTGTTATGATGTTTTATCAGACTGAGGGGGGAAAACAGCTCCCGTTACCTTTAGTCCTCCTCCGAGGTGAAGTGGGGAGACTGACTTGATAGGGGCCGAAAGGGCAGTTTTGTTTTCTGCTGCCTTTGCAAACTGTTTCACCCTTTTTAATCCTAGCACTCTCACTACCAGGATTAAGAGATTTGTTCTCCCAAAGCTGTTTTGCATGCAGTGACAAAAGGGGGCATTATAGAGTAAATCGACCCAAAATTAACTCAAGTCGTCTATTTCAGGACACTTTGTTGTTTACTGAATGTAATTTATCCCCCTTGTGTATTGTTAGTTTACTGTAGCTTTCTCCATGAAGTTGAAATCATTAAAAGTCAAAAAGTGTTTCAAGTAGTTGCCTTTTAATCCTGCCTGCGGTTTTTCATATGGCGCCACATGAACACAGACGTGAATCTGGGGATATGAGGACCTTGGGCAAAACCAAAATAACCACACAGTACACAAAAGGGATGCTCCTGACAGTAAATCTTAAAGAATACATTTTTTCTTTGTTTGTCCCTTTTGTTTCATTCAGTCTTTGTGATTGTTTAATTACCTCAAAGCTCTTCAAGACAAGTTAAACTTTGATCTGTTCCTCTTTAATTAACACTTGAAGTTTCCAACTAGGGGTCTGTAGTAATTTGGTGACCTTTGATCTGTCTTAAGTCATTACCTTAATCTGTAACTAGCCCATGCAGAGGATGTGAAGAACTCATTTCCCCTCTAATAAGAATGATTATTACAGTTGTGCACGAGCAAGTAGAGGAACTCGCTAATGACAACAGCTTGTAATATCTTCGGGGGCTGACAGGCTCTGCAGCGTTATGAGTCCCTCTTTTTGCAGAGCTTTAAGACCAGATGACTCCTCCATGACTCTTGCTCGTCAACTGGTGCAATATAATTCAATCCTCCAAAATGACTTTGGTGGCAGAATTAGTTGGGTTTTGATAAAGTTTCAGGCAGCAGTATGCTAGCGTATTTCACATTTGAGTTTTGATGATCAGTAAGATGATGAGATTTCTTCTCCAGAAAGGGAGTCAGTGCCTTTGATTTCTTTTTCATTTAAGCTTTGTTGCATTTTTTTTAATGCTTCAAAGACATACTTTTAAAATAAACCATCATCTGTGTGCTAGATAGAGCCATGTAGAAGAGGTTTGGGAGCCATGTTGCTTAGAATGATTTAGCTGTCACCTAAATCCCAATATTTTGCTGTTTCTAAATTCTCTTTGTCTGCAATTGAGCACGAAAACACAAGAATCATAAACAAATACAACTGTACCGGCAGGTTTTTTTCCTTTCAAACTGAGCTAAACACTTTACTTGGAGCAGAAACTACAGAGATTTATTTTTATCAGACATTTTAAAAGACTGGGCAAGAATATTAAATTTATTAACACTGCATGACAATCACCAATTAGCTCCATTGTTCCCTGTTCTGATAACACCTCTGCATAATGAGTTAGATTAGCCTTTTATCTAGATGAAAGACTCAATTTTCCAACAGATTCCTTAGACATGAGTTAAGCATAGTGATTCATGAATTTCAATTAAAATGAAAGACCTACCTCCTACTTTATTATGCCATCCCTTCAGTACACCGGTTCAGATCTCAGGAGAAGGCTGTGCTTTATCCTTTTTCCCATATTCAAAACTTCATCTCCATATTTCTTTTTTTTTCTAAAGGATGTGACACATTTGCATTTTCCCGTTCTCGCTGATCTGAATTTGCTGATTGAAACTAAACGAAATCAACTCATCATGGTGACATTGAATTTGTCTCCTCTTCTCTTTGAATACTCTGCATAGTGTGGACTCATTGATTACAGGTAGTCGATCTCATACCTTCGTCAGCACAAATGTTGAAGCTCTTCCCCTTTTCTTTTTGCTGGCTTACTGTAATTAGACAGTTCTCTGCCAGAACACTGATGCTCAGAAATCTGCCCTGAATTATCTTTCAATCTCTGGTTTACCATTTTTGCCTTGGGAGCATTTCTGCGATTAGCAGCGGCTTGTGGGTGTTTGGGATTCACTCCTCATTCTCCTCTCCCGCTGCATCTCTCCCGCTGGCTTGCGGATCCTAATCGAAGCCTGATTGAGTGATAATCTATAGTAGCACTGTTCAGGCCTGCAGCCAGCTCCTGCTGACCTCTCTGCCTGCAGGATGACTACCATAGTGTTCGACAAAGAGCTGCAGGATTGCCTCAGGGTTTGTTGTTAAAAAAAACTTCACAGATGCTGCCCTCCTGCCCTTTTTCACTTTTGACCAAGTCATAAACCAAGTAAAAAAAAACAACCAAAAGAACAGAAGCAGAACCTGGATGGAGTGTTGAATGAGGTCTAGGAATCAGTTAAGGGGTTGGGAGTCTGTCTATTCTGCTGTCCTTGGATTGTGTATCATCCCTCCACAGGCCATGTTAGTGTACTGCTGATTCCCATCAGACGGGGTTTCTCGCTCCTTGTATTGGCCTGACGGTTTCCTTCCTTCCGTAGATAAGAGCCTGTCTGTCTTAACCCTGCTGGCCGGATGACCTTGGCAGGCTCAGATTTATTCATGCTAAGTGCCTATTTTTTGATACCTTCCTCCTTGCCTTCGCAAAAAAAACTGGCACAGTGGCAAAAACTCCATGTAGGTCACTTTATTATCCAGCTGAACCAAAGTTCCAACTTGTGAACCAGCTCCCAAGAATACTAATGCATGGCCAATCAATTGGGTGCTGTGTTGCTCAATATGAATGATCAAGAAAACTGCCCACTTAGTAAACACTGCAGCGCCTGGACATTCTACATTAAAGCATCACTGTATGACAAAGCACTGGCTGATCAAATTAGAGGGGATTTACAGCTTGTTCCTTCATGGCTCAGTGTGCTGATAACAGCTCATTGTGGAGAGTAAAGCTATGTGATAAACCGAGATGTTGACCAAGGATTCAATCTCGCAAGAAATCATTTACACTTGTGTCAAGTAGGGGAGATGGATGTTGAATATGTGTGCAATGGCTAAGATTTAGTTCCTTGATGGTATTAGAAAGATATTGAGTATTCTCTTTTATGGGCCATTTTCTGTTAACTGTTATCTTGGTGGTTTTTTATTATACTGTTTACTGATGACTTAATGATATTTTACACTTCATTTGGGAGTGTGTTAAGTCAATTATAAGTGCACTGATATGTCTATGCCTCTGTGTGTCTCAGCTCTGTGTACAGAGGAGTGTTTCCACGGCCGCTGTGTGTCTCCAGATACATGCCAGTGTGAGCCTGGATGGGGTGGACTGGACTGCTCTAGTGGTGAGTGCACTTCACTTCTAAACATACAATTAGTCCTTTAGTCTCATTTATTTCTAAATGGCTTTCACAGCCACTTAGTAGAATTTGCTGTGAATCCTACTACTGTTTTGCCTCAATGTACGTCTATCTCAAAGCTGCTTAGCTTTGTATCCTCTCTTCTTAGCAAACACAGCCAATGGAACAGGTAAGTCACAATGAATTCATTTTCATTTGCTGGAAGTGAAAGTGATTTGCTTGATGAATATAGCGGATGGATGGATGGTTGCATCCCCCTTGTGTCTACCGAGCTCTCTGTTATGGTCTTAATCATGATTAGACTTGTGCCTATGACTTGTTCAGTGGAATGATGAATCAATGCCAAGATGAAACAAACCATTGTGCTGGCCTTTCTGTTTACTGGGGTTACCTCAGCTCCCAGAGCTGTGCTCCAGGAGGGATGGGAGGGTGGAGTTAGGCATATCCATTCTGCAATCAACTAAATGCTAGAGCATCAGGTCAAACAGAAGGAAAGAATCTATTTTCTGATATTTATGTCTGTAGAGAAATAGGAAATGTGGATAAAGGAGCGTATTCTCCCAGTTCAGGACAGTCATATCAATGCTCATGACCCATTCACTATTTTCTACGTCAATATTTCTGACCCCTAATTTTTAACTTCAGCTCCCGGTAGCATTTAACATTTACTGCCTGTTGCATATTTAAGAATGAGTAATGGGAGCTAAAATCATAGTCGTGTTATTTTACAGATCTATGAGTTTTCATTAGCAAGAAAGCCATTCACTGATTAGCAACTGTGTGTAAATCAGCTGCTCTCGATGCAGCGCCGGCCCACTGAAGGTGGATTCATGGGCATAAATGACAAGGCTGAGCTGTTTGCTGCTGCTGCTGCTGCTCACTCCTCCAGACTGGTGAGGGTCCAACAGGGAGGATGTGAGGTTCAGGGCCCCCAGGGACACTTGTCCCACTCTTGGTTGGTTAGAAGTGCAGCCGTGTGCGCCTCCAGGTGCTGGGCTAATCCACCTTATTAAAACAGACTTGATGATTGAGACAGAGGCATTATTCATAACTTTAGATTTCCATACCAGGCATGATTCCAGGCTTTTTCATTTACGAGCTTTCATCTGTAGAAATGAGGAATGCGTGCCAATTTTTAAATTAAATCTGCCCTCTTTTTCCTTCGTGTAAATGGTTCAGCATGTTTTTTTTTTTGTCTTCACTGTAAATTTTGATTTCACCCTGCATAGATAGGTGATGTGAGCTTTAGCAGTCTTTACATAAGTGAATTCAGCCATCACATTATTGCTTATATGGGCTGAGAAACACACATTAACATCTATTCACTTCCAAAAAAAAAAAAAAAAAAAATTCAATGCCATGGTTTGTTTGCTGTTTGTTTTGCTGTTATTATTTTTGAGTTGAGGTGTTTGGGCTCACAGAAACGCCAGTTCTTGGGTGTGATAGTTGGTACGAGGGCAGAATGAGGCGGTCACATGACAAAAGACGTGTGAATGCGATAAAAAAGTGTGTTGCCCAGGCTTGGAGAAGAAGAGCTGCCGTGGGATGCTGAGGGGCCTAAAGCTGAAGTGACAGCCTTTCAGCTAGTGATCTGGAGCCGGATCAAAGGCTTGGGCCTCGTTTCTGGAGCAGCACCCACCAGGAAGCAGTTTTTGTATATGGGTCAGGTGGTGAAAATAAAGAGTTGGACTGTTTGTGGCCAGAAAAGAGAGGCGATAAGGTGGGAGAGATTCAGTAAGTTATGGTTAGGGCTGAAAAAAGATATAGGCAGCTTTCACCTGCTGGTGTCCACCTGCTGTAGTGAGAAAACATTTTATCCTCTCCATCGGCCTGAGGAAATTGTCCCACTGAGACCAGACCTGACCTGTGACCTGCCTGAAATCCTAGGGTGTCTTAGATTCATCTCAAGGACACACTGGTAGATGTAGAAAGCGGATCAAAAAGCAAACAGTATGCTTGCTGTGGACTGTTGTTTGCGAATGTTGCCTCGTTCTACATCTATCACGTGTGGAGTTTAGGTCTTATCCCAGAGGAAGGATGAATGATTAACTGTTTTTGCAGTTTGTGTGATTGCTCTAATGCCTGTGTGTTGTGTTTGTGGAACGTGGTCTTGAACATGTTTCTCTGATCTTGTGTCATGACATGATTTTGAGTTTTTATTTTTTTTCACTGAAAAGCTCCAACCATTTAAGGATTGTTGTGACATGTACCTGTTTATGTTTTTTGTTTGTTTTTGTTTTGATTATCTGTCCTTTATTGTGCTTGTGTTTTGTGTTGCTTTGCTTCCTTCCTTCTCTTATATTGAAATGCACTTTATCCTCTCTGTGCCATTGTGTATTTTTGTTTTGTTAGGGTGTCTTGAATAACAACACTGTTCTCAATAGGATTTTCCTGATGTAAATAAAAAAAAGGTTGAAAAACATTAGACTCAATAAAACAGGGACGGCAGCAATTTTTTTTGCAAAGGCAATTCAGATAGATGGAGCTCTGCTTATGGGATTGTACAGAATGTCTTTAGCCATTTTAGTCTACAGATGTACACTACTGGGTTTTGCCAAAGTAGTGATTTTATTGATTGCAGTTTGCAACAAATGTAGTATATGTCGCTGTAAAAAGAACAGCATGGTATGAGAAACAATGGAAAATCAAATCTTTTTTTGTAGAATATTATGACTTTATTGAATAAAAACCATATGAAGTTGTTTTTTCCTTAGAATATTATGAGTTTCTTGGATTTAAAAGTAGATTTTCCTCTTCAGAAGTTGGAGAGAAATACCCCAATCTCTTTGCCTCCACCACTGCATGATGAACCTGTCACACAGGGTCAGACTATATGCTACAGTAATAACAGCTTTCAGATAAAGATAATGGTAAAGATAGACGTTGTGTATATTTAGCTATGACTGCCTTCACATGTACTGAAAAATATTAGGTGCAATGAAGCACTATCATTGATTTCATGTGCTTCAGTCAGATAATAATATGTTCCAGTGCTCAGGGAAAAAAAACGTGCATAAATCCTGAGCTTTTAGTACTTCTCTCTCCCGTCTGCTTTCTTGGAGTTTACTTTATTATGGTGCAAATGTTCGCCCACATGCGGAGAGATGCTAAAAATCAATGCAAGTAAGACAAGTATCTGAAAGTCTTAGGAGTAGTTTAGCTTTGTTAACCACAAAGCATCCTTTGTGTTCTAAGAAGAAATCTATCACACTTAATAGCCAAATGTAATGTGGTTGGTCAGCCGTGGTCTATGAGGTAACATATTCCTCCCTAATGTATTCAGATGGGAAGGCAGCCACTTCTGAGGGTGCTACACACATGGTTAAGTGATGAATGTAGCCTATGAATGCTTATTTATGGGATACTGCACCAGACACGGAGCCTAAATATTACTTCTTTTATGACCATTATAAACTAAAACAATACACAATATTCAAAGTACAATCAGAGATCACTTCTGTATATTTTTGTCCTCATTTTATTGACGCAAAATTTTTTTTGGATGCTGAATAATTGATCGTAATATTATGATCACATAGGTTTCAGCAAGCACTTTTTCTTTAGTTTTATTAGATGTTCATTGCAGATGACGTTGCCTGAACTAGCACAGATGCAATATGAAAGAGCAACCAGACCAAAACCGTGCAGTTTAAAATCATTCTGGTTTGAAAAACACTCTTGTGAGGACTCCCTCTGGCACCCGTCGACAGTATTTACACATTATTCTCAGAAGTGCATCTAAGCCAGATGGTTCCTCTCCAATCCCACAGCAGCAGGACATTGACATGCATCGCTGTCAAAGACCAAGTGACTGTGAATTACACAGACTGTGATGAAGATGCACATAGATTTACTCTTGCTTGACACATCACTTTAGGTGTCTTTGTAGTTTTTTTTCTCAAAACTTATCTATAAATTAATCTTAAAGATAGAGAATTCAATATTTCTGTATGTGCGTGTGTCTTTGAGTGTTTATGTATCCATGATGGCCCATGAAGTGTGATAAAGTGAAAGACTCCACATAAACTTTTAAAAAAGAAGTCTAAATCGATTCAACTCCTCATTACACAAGCATGTAAAAGAGAGACATTTTGGGAGAACTATAAATATTCTGTTTCATTCTGAAGGGGGTTCCTCGCTGCTTGTAACTGTCAATGCTGACTGCCTCATTCATTTTAATAGATCAAAGAATCCTGGCAATGGTATTTCTCAAGGGGACACACGATGGATGGATCTATAACACCTAGTGGATCTCAGTTATTACTTTAAACTGTATGTGTGTTTGTGCATCCATGAAGCTAAGCCTCTGTTGACAGAGCTTTGTTTTTGTATAGCGTGCTGGGCTCACAGGGCGAATTGCAGCCAGTTTATATACAGCCAAGTATGTGATGCTGTTATTTACTCCCCACAGGCAGAAGGTTTACACTCACATAGAGATATTCCCTCTTTGTCTAACCTGATAGTGCACTGATAAACAGGAGAAAATGGCCATCTAAGTTTGGGAATAAGTGTGATACTGGTTTTAACTGAACAGACGTTGCCGTAAAGCTTTGAAAGAGATGTTTCCTAAGGTGCCTCGGACTTATCTTTCAGTGACTCAGGTGACTTATGTGAGGTGTAAATCACTGTGCCAAGACTTGATCTGACTGATGGTGAGTCCATCAAAAGAATTATGGCACAAAGAGGACAGCTTTCTTTACTGCTTCACACACATAAATATGAATGTTGATCATAAAGTAAATATCAATCCGATATTCTCATAGAAAGCTGGCATCAAAGTTTGGAAAGGTTTTACATAAGCACACACAGACATGTCTCTATAACATTTTTTGCACATATAAGCCCTAATAGACAAGTATGCACACTGACTTTGCCTGGCTCTGAAGATTTTTTGTACCATCCCATTAAGCAGGATTTATTGTTCCCCAAGAGCTCACTGCTCCATTACCTTTGGGAGAATGCCTAAAATGTGTGTTTGTGTGTGTGTGTGTGTGTGTGTGTGTGTGTGTGTGTGTGTGTGTGTGTGTGTGTGTGTGTGTGTTTGAGTGTGCTTACTTGCATGCATATAACCTGTGCAACAAAAAGCTCCAGCGTATCATGGCATTTCATGGTGATGGTTAGGATGATACAGTAATTTTTAGCAGCACAGATACCACATCCAGTCCCGCTGGTCATTATCACTGTGATGCTTGTCATTAGTCAGTAAGAGAGAGAGTTAAGAGCTTCTGAAACACACTAGCCAGCTCTGAGAGCCTGCATAGATGGTTTGATTTAATAAGGACATTAAAAAGCCTTATCTCCTGTCCTTAAGAGAAGGTCAGTGTGTCTAAAATAGCTGAAATGCTATGATAACAGTTTAGAGAGATAAGGTATCCCCTGAATACTAATATAGAACAAACTGTTTTAGGCTTGTTTCACAGTCTGTAAAGTCACACTTGATTTTGTGGTCTGCTACCATGTTTATGAAGTTTATTTTTAAAGATTCAATTGATTTTCATTGACTACTGCCTTTGATGACCTCTTTACACTTCAGTGTGTGGTAGGCAGTATTTTAAAACACCAGAATTACACAGCCATGGTGTTAAAACACTGTTAAAAAAAGGGGGGGCGGGAGTAGATTTTCTCTGCTTAGTCCTCAGTGTCATATTATCTCATTGTATTGATCAGTGGTTCCTCTATGTTTTGGCTTGTGACCCTTTAAGGGAAGCAATGGTTTTGTAGAGATCCTTTATCATAGATCCTCTCAACTGTGAGTAGGTTTTGTAATGAGATATTTTTTGTTATAGTTAGTACAGCTTTGTATGGAAATTTTGAGATTCCTAAATAGCCAAAACTATATTCATTTATAATAAGAGAGATTGGACAATAGAAAAGTAATCATTATGTAGCATCATTGTTTTTCTGTCTTACCTTATTAATGATCTCATTACCTTGTAACTATTTGCCAGTTCCAACCACTTAATTAGACTGCATACACATTCAGAGTGTCATGCATTTTTCTTTTCAGAGCCCTTGCAAACTAACTCACATCGCCCCTCAGGACATCAGATTTATGACAATTTTAGTCACAATAATAGCTTGAGGTGTGACTCTGCTTTAGTGGATCATCGTAGCCCTTCGGGTGTTGCATTGCAGTGTCCTTGGTTTGCTTTGGGAGTGGGAGCATATTAGCAGTCTTTCTTAGATCCTCTGGTGCACCTGCAATCTCCTGATGTTTAACCCTGGACTTCATTGGAGTGTTGCAGTGATTACAGGCCGTCCTGAGGGACATTGATTGTCCTGCTCCTCCTAGGCAAGCCCCACACAATGCTGACGAATGAACTCGTGGCCCTGCCAAGTCCAATTAACTGTCAGTGCCGCATCGACGAGCTCCTCCGTTTGTTGAGAGTGAAGAAAAACAAACTTTTAATCAAATTTGCCTCCGGGCCCTAGGGTATTTGGGGTTGTATTTTGCATTCTACTGTGTTCTGCCTCGCCTGCAGTTGTGCCACCCTCTCAGAAGGTTATATTGCATGTTGTTTGTGTGAGATAGCAGAATGCCCTGCACCTGACTTTAATGGTAGCTCTAGCATCACACTGTCTCTGACTGATGAATCATCCAGTACTAGCATTCGAATATTATACAGTCACAAAACAGAATGACAAAGGACTAGGAAGCTAGGTCAACTCATATAAAATTTATTCACCCACATTGTCAATGTTTTCTGTAAAAAAAAGACAGTGCTTTGTTCTGTGGAATGGAGAATCACAGCAGAGTACTGTGTATCTTTGGTGTGAATTTATTGCAATTTGTCACCAGAACATGCCTTTTCCTTGATGCTTGAGTGCACACCAGTGTCTGGAATATCTATAAGCACCTTTGACTAGTTGATCAATAAAACCTCTGGTTACAATGTTGCTGAATAGTTTTTTTTTTTTTTTTCAAAGCATTAACATCTCCACAAATACCCTCTGCTAATTCTACCAAGGTCGAGATAAACAACTCTACTCTCCCCTTCTCTGATTAGAGTAATGCAGACATTAAAAGCCCAGAAATTCAATTAAAATGGTGGCTTTTGCCACAGAGGAAATAGGAAAAGGACAAAATGCAAAGAGACGCTATCGCATAGCTAGGGCGTAGAATAAAGATGTAGCCTGGGATCTAAACATTGACAAAAGGGCATCTGGAAGATAACAATCAAAGAAAATTTTAGAGGAAATGAATGGTTACCAGAAACAAGGATATATATTCATGATCTGTCTTGAGCAGAAGCTGTTCTCAAATTAGTTACAGAACAGTGTAAAAAGAAGTCGGGCACTGAAGTTGTTGTCTTTTACACAGACGCTAAACGGTTAAGTCTGAGCTGAAAATCAGGCCTGTAGGAGTTCATCATGTCCTGTAGTGTGCACTTCATTAAGACCTTTCAATTGAGTTCAGATGGATAAAAGACAGAAAATGCTGACTTTCTGGTTCAGGCTCCCCCACCCTCAAAGTGATGAATCCCCCCCTGAGAAATTAGATTTGCAAAGAAACTTGACACCATGTGATTCTGTCAGCCTCGCACTTTAAACATTGGCCTGTATTATAATTCTGAGATTCACTTCTATACCAGGAATACTGTATGAATGACAAAATCGCCCTCTGCCACCGAACAAAAAGAGGGTTAAGGTCCATGGATCAATATCTCTGGTCCTTGCTCTGACTCTGAAATAAGGTTTTAGATGGAAATTTTTTGTCTTTTGTCCTCAAGCTTGACAACTTCATTCTAATCAAAATTGACCGATGATTGCATCTTTTGTTGTGCTTGTTTTAAGTATTGTAAATGCTGCTCTTTCACTCAAAGTAAATGTCATGAGGACTGAGATTCATGTCTCGTAGACAGATGCTAGAATCTCGTGCTCCTCTCAGACGGCTTGATTCATTTCTTAGCTGCCTCTTTAATGTAACTACAGTATTCCCCCACTCTCTTCCTCTCTCTCACACATATACACTCACATGTAAGACACACACACACACACACACACACACACA
Source organism: Fowleria isostigma (assembly GCA_029814645.1). Taxonomy (NCBI): domain Eukaryota; kingdom Metazoa; phylum Chordata; class Actinopteri; order Kurtiformes; family Apogonidae; genus Fowleria; species Fowleria isostigma. The sequence goes on along the minus strand of JAPTGZ010000023.1, from coordinate 16,888,535 downwards.
CACACACACACACACACACACACACACACACACACACACAC
>JAPTGZ010000023.1:16875452-16888394 GCA_029814645.1 Fowleria isostigma | reverse complement strand
ACACACACACACACACACACACACACACACACACACACACACACACACACACACACACACACACACACTCACTCACTTGCACAATTTTCCCTAAGTTGCTGTTGTATACTTTTCTCTTCACTTTGACTTTGAGAATCGGGGAGAATAATTCATGGGCGTACTGAGTTTCAGAGACTGGAAGAACAACAGTGCTTTCAGAGCCAGCGGTTCATTTGAGATGAACTCCAGGATTTCCTTTTTTTTATGGAAAAGTCTCCAAAGGGTCTACATTATCCTGGAGAGATGATGGTACAAAAAGAAAAGCCCTTAATCTACAGTTTTTCTCAGTTAATCAAAGGCTAGAGATGTTTTCCTGTTTCTGTCTTTTTATATTGTACCAGCTATCTATATCCATCCACTGCCTCTGCTCTTCATAGCTAATTGCACATAATGCACTGCCGTGGCTTTCAAATGTCTATTTTTCTGATATTTGAATATTTTGCAGGATTCAGTGCTCATTTATTTGGCTATTAAACACACCACTATTGCATGTTTTGCCCATTTTTAGATGAGTACCAATGAGCCAGCAGGATATTACTCAATTTTGTTAAAACTGGTACATCTCTTGTTTTTTTTGTTTTACTTCTTTTATGATAGTTTACAGCATTTAAATGCATAAACATGAGTTACATGATTACACACCTAAACTGAAGTAGATGGAAGCCAGTAGAAATTTCTGCAGCTTTACTTTCCTCCCATAATATAATAATATCAGTCAGTTTGTTGGCATAACTGGTCAGACAAGTACAAACTTTCACTAAGATTTATGGCCGCTTGATGGGCATTTGCATAATGTGAGATCGTTAAAAAGCAATTATCCTTGTGTTTGTGTGTGTTTCTCTATTGTTGGGATTAATTTGGAAGGTGGAAAGGCGTGCTGATTGTCCGTCTTTAAACTAAATCATGTTTGTGTTTACAGTGAGGGACGTATCCATATGCCGTGACATGTTGGACTATAAATAAATTATTAAATTGTTGTTTCTGAGTAAACAACCAACATTTGCTGACAGAACAGAAAGAATTGGTCAAAGGCACACACACACACATAAAAAATAATAACTTTCTCCATTTGCATTCATACACGTCTGTGTTGGTCGATATGCTTTAGTGCTCTTTGACTCCAGTTTGATTACTTTTGTGGCAAGGTACCGTCAGTCTCACTCTTCAGGCTATTTTTCTCAACAACTGATATACTTTTAAGCATTCACTGCAAAAAGATTTAATCTGGGACTATGTTAACATAAATGTAATGTTCTTCCTCTTTCACATGCCTGGTAGCTTCTTATTTTCTGGTATTTTTAATGGTGTTTTAGATTCGGAGACATGTAACTAAATAAAACTAATAATAAAAAAGTAGGTGAAATGTTCACAGCATGAGTAACTTCATTCTGATTCCATATTATATTTGATCATTTACTGCTGTTATTACCAGTATACAGTGCTTAGCATAAAATGAGTACACTCCAAGAGATTTGTCACAAACCTTTAGTTTTTTTTGAGAATTAACATTTTCTATGGGACACTATACAACATATCATGTTCTCAGTTAAGGAAATGTTCTATGAAACTCAGTTTTGTCCATTTTCTGAAACTGTGCTTATATTCACTGAGATATTGATTACAATCCTTACTTTTCAAAGGGAGTTTCCTCATTTATGCCTAGCACTGTATTACTTCCACAGGTGTCTATATGAACAAATAGTATTTTTCAGTGTAAATTGTACACACTTTTTACAACACTTGTAACAAAAGAGTGTCTGAAAATGTGCCTCAACAGAAACCAACCAAAGATATTAAACAAGCCACAACAACAGTTCATTACTTTTCAATCATCCAGAAACATTAAGAGCAACAATAAAGTGATTTTCCCCCCAGAATCCAGAGTCCTATTTCTCTAAACCACAGTGGGTTTGAGAATCAGTGGTGCAAAAACCACAGCTGCTGTCATGGAGATACACTATATTGCCAGAAGTATTGTCTCACCTACCTTAACTCACATATGAATTTAAAAGACACCCCATTCTTAATCCATAGATTTAATATGACATTGGTCCACTCTTTGCAGCTATAACAGCTTCAACTTCTCTGGGAAGGCTTTCCATGAGGTTTAGAGGTGTGTTTATGGAAATTTTGGACCTTTCCTCTAGAAGTGCATTAGTGAGATCATACACTGATGTTGGACGAGAGGTCCTGGCTCTCAGTCTCTGCTCTAATTCATCCTGAAGGATGAATTAGCCTGAAGTGTCCAAAATCTCTTGCTTCAGCATACCAAGAGATTTTGGACAATTCCATGCTCAAAACTTTGTGGGAAGAGTTTGGGGATGGCCCCTTCCTCTTCCAACATGACTGTGCACCAGTGCACAAAGTCCATAAAGTTATGGATAATAGTATGGTGTGGATGAACTTGACTGACCTGTACAGAGTCCTGACCTAAGGCCAGGCCTTCTGGTCCAATATCAGTGTGTGATCTCACAAATATGCTTCTGGAGGAATGGTCCAAAATTCCCAAAAACACACTCCTAAACCTTGTGGAAAGCCTTCCCAAAAGAGTTGAAACTGTTATAGCTGCAAAGAGTGGACCGCCGTCATGTTAAACCCTATGGATTGAGAATGGGATGTCACTTAAGTTCATATGTGAGTCAAGGCAGTTGAGCAAATTCTTTACGCAAAATAGTGTACATGTACAAAAAAATATTTGATATGATTAAAAACAATCAATGAATAGCTCACTACACAGAAAAAATACAATTGTTGCATTTTAGGTGGAATTGTAATTAATATTAATTATATTGATGCAAAAGTAAGCATTACTTGGTTTCAGTTTTTCGGTTGTGAGGATATGCTTTAATGGGTTTATAACAGTAATTGAATATCTAGGAGTGTAGAAGAATGAAATTAGCCTTGGAGAAATGGCAATGCATAATTTATACAGATGAATCTAATAAATAATAGTGAATATCTATTAAATAAATAATCAGATTAATTTTAAAAAAATATTTTGTGATTCATTTTTGGACACATTTTGCTTTACCTGTCTCGGATCTAATATCTACCGTAGTTTTACAACAACCACGCTGGTGAGTTGATCCATCTTGCAGCATTTGACCTCTAACTCAAAGGGAATCCAACAAGAGAGATAAAAAAAAAAACCAGCAGTAAAATTGTAATGGGTTTAGTTTACATAGCTGTAAACAGAATACATATTGCAGTATATAACTATTGAGTGTTGATTGTATTGCATAACGGCCCCTAATCTCATGCTGAGATGAATGGTTTATGTTTGGTGGTGCTGAATGGACTGTGCAGCGTGCAGCTCCAGAGGGTCCTGGTCTGACAGCTGCTGGATGTTATGATGTTTATAATGATGAGGTTTGTAGTCTGACATGCCGTAGTGGTGCTAATTTTTGTTTTTTGTTTAGTGGTTCCCCAAACAAAACCTGCTTTTCTAACCTGTTATTTTCAGTACAGCAGCTTGGCAAGTTCATCGAAAATTGATGTCATGTAGATGTGAGTACAGACTGATTTAAAAAATCTCTTTCAAGCTGGCACCCACTGCTAACAAGTCCTAGATCCACCTATGACTGTCTCTGTCTTCTCTGTTTGGAGAGAAACAAATGTGTATGCTTAGTGTCACATGAAAAACTCCTCTTGTGGGAATGTTTACTGTACAATACGGTTTTAGTGCTTAATGGGCAGGGTTGAATTTTCAAGGTCTGTGTCACTGGAAAACCACAGAAGTTGCACCGTGCAAGAGAAGGTGGACTAATTACAGAAGCTCCAACAGTCACAGCTTTGTGTAGTTTAGTGGCTCATCTATTACCACCATTTATGCAAATCCAGCCAGTCACAATTCTCTAATTAGGCTACCTACGGCACAACAATAGTCTCTCACAGTACTACTTTCCATTTAAGTAAAAGCCATTGTAGGTGAATAAGCACACGATGATTTCATTAAAGTAAATGACCACAGTAAAGGCCGCAAGATGAAGCTTTGTTTATTTGATCTAGATTTTAGATTTTGTATAATATCCTCTTTCATAAAGCATTGTTTTTGAGAATCCCTACATTTGTTTATCTCGTCCTCTGAGATTTCAAAGATGGTTCTTATCAATGAAACAGTTTCTTGTGCAAGTTATTTATTACTGTGTTTGTGTTTTTCAGAGTAAAGGAGTTTGTGTATTAGTGAAAAAAACAAGCAAACCTGGTTATCTTAGTTACACTTTTACATTTATAGGCAGAATAGGAGCTGAGGCACAAAGCAGCTTTAATGTCATCGCATGCATTTATAATAAAAATCGCCCTGAGGAGTCTCGTGACTGGAGTGTTCCTATTTGTATGATATGAATGTCCATCAGTCTGTGCTATGAAATCACACCCCTTCACATTGACTGATGTTGCCCCATGGCATTTTGTACTTCATCCTAATTAGAATTAATAATTGAAAATTGGAAATCAATATGTGCAAATTACGTGTGGTAACAGTTGGTTTTATCAGATTGACACCGTTTTTGAGGAGCCACGTTGTTGGCCCCTGACTGATCTCCTATTGTGTGTTTCTAGGATACACTGGCTTTATGTATACTCCAGTTACTGTGTTTTCTTGTGTACTATAGATAAACGTCCACCTCTGCTCTGATTGCATTTTTTGTTGTTGTCCTGTGGCAAGAGAGAAAAGGGTTTCTTTTCTGCAGGACAGAGTGAAGGGTAAATTATTAATTGGAGGGAGCAGTGGGCTGTGTAGCAATTTGCTGATCCAGAAGCTTTCATGAGCCGTGTCAGGTTCTGTAGAACAAGTGACTGGTTTACTGCACTGAGGCGAAAGCATCTCTCACAGACTGCCTGTATTACTGCTCAACAGAACCTATTTTATTAGAAAAAGAAGGCGCTCTTTTAAGTAGCATTACTCTTAAGCGCTTGTTTAGCGTCCCATGACTTGGCCTTGTCTGTCTTAGTCGACCAGTAGCCCCTTTTAACCCTGTTAGAGCTCAGCTGAAGAGGAGTCGGCTGGCACCTGCAGGCCTCATATTGATCCAGGTTCACATCCTAAATAGAAGTTGGACAAATGATTAGATCCTACTTGGGATAAACAACCAGGGCAGACTTTTTAATCAGTAATGCATAGTCTTAAAAGAATTAAGGTATTCGCTCATTAGTTTTGCAGTTCTAAAAAGCCACCAGTCAGATCTTGTTAGTTCTTATCCAACTTCATTGTGGTATTAAGAGGGAGCATATGGTGCATAGTGAAGTGGAAAGACATGGAACTAAGCAGCTAACTCTGCTCAGTAAAGTCTGTGTTGTGTTGTGAGGTTGGTCCTGTGCTGCTCTTCCCCCAGGGGACTGTGAACACACAGGGGCTCAGCAAAGATGAATTAGGGCAGGACAAACGACACGCCCAGCAGCAGAAGCTGCAGCGTGCTGTTAGTCCAATTCAGCAGAACTACCCTCATGACTATTGGCATTTTCTTCTGTATATTTAGAAATGCATTTGTCAAGTTCATGGGGATGTAGCTAAACTCTTTACTTGTCATGTCTAGGTTTTTTGAGGGCTAATAAATAACAGCAGAGCAGGCGTCAGCAGAACATGGAAGGGACAGTATGGTCTGCCTGGTGTATTGGCAGCTTTTAAAGCCATAAGTTTAACTGAATTGAGAGACATTTATCACTCATTGCAAATTTACCACTTTACACAACAATCATCACTTTCCCCCTAGACCCTGGTTGGTTTCCTGTATGCTTTACACTCTATTAGTCTGCATCATTGAGTCGGGGAGCTGTGATGAATAGCTGAATGTTGAGTTAGGAGTTATTCAATAAAAGCCTATTACAAATAGCTCATATTGACTGAAGAGTAGAATATTACATATTCTTGTGTCAGCTAAATTGTAGACCGAATTGTTTCATTGTTCTATTAAAAATGATCATTTTAAGATTTAAAATCTCTAAAGAAAGATGTCCTCCTCATACCATTTGCAAATAGTGACTTGCCTGTATTAATTCCAGTCATGAAATGTAAATTTGAAGATTCAGATCTGTCAAGGAAAAAGGGAACAAAGCTAGATGTACAAAGCTTAAATCAGACAATATAAAACTCAGAGGTGCACCTCTCACGAGGCAAAGCTGGAGACTCATCAAGACAATGAGTCACGCTGCTTTGCTTTGCCACAAGCTCTGCTAAAGAGTAAGCGAGGAGAAAAAGGCTCTCAGGAGCCACAGCATTTTGCCTCCTTATGTCTGCTATGAGTTAAGTTATTCCTCAAGTGCCAACAGTGTGTTAATAATAGTTATGTGACAGTCAGTGACTCAGGCAATAGGGAGTGAAGGCAGGCTGGATGCCAACATTTCCAATAGCAATAATAGGGTTTTCCCAGTTAAGAGTTGGCAAGAAAGGAAGCGACTGTCTGCAGCAACAACATCTAGTGGCCAATGTTTATACACGTCTAGTCATCATTCTTACTGAAGTCTGCATTTGCTGTGTATGTAGCAGAATGAATAAAGCGGAAATTGAGAATGAATTAACTAGAATGGCATTTGAATGCTGGAGGATATTCTGTTTGTGTTTAAAGAGCTCAACTCAGGCCCTCATTTTGAATTTAACTCTGAGAAGCTTATGGCAGCTTTCAGTGGCACAGACATCCACACTCAGAGAACAGTGACAAACATTTTGCTGAAGAGGCCAAGTTCAGGAGAACTTCTGAATGAAGTCAGCTGCTGAAAGCTGTTTGGTTTTAATCTCGTTGCAGCAAGCCCCTGATCATGTAGACTTTTGAGCACACTTCAAAGCTCAGCACCACCACGATGGCTCTCTCAGCCCATTCTTTGGACATCACCTTCAGAAGTTAGTTATCTGTCCGTACCCCTCAACCTGATCTGTTTTGTTCCAGTCAAGGAGATTATACCCAGCACCATGGGATTGGACGTCTCCCTGTGTGTGAGGTTATCCACATTGCAACTGTTATGCATTATGAGCTCTGAGAGTCCAGGCTGTCCTCTGGTTAGGCTTACTGACCTGCACCACACCACTTAATGGGTTGTATTGCAGCTTCTCTAGTTTCAGACTTGTGTGGGATTCACTGCCTACACACCAAAACCCACAGGGGGTCCTCATCACCTCACACAATTTATCTGTTCTCTCTAGAAGCTGAAGCTTTCATGATACATGCTACTTCTCTCTGCTGTTTCTCTCTGTTTTTGCCTGCAGCTCATCATGAACTCTGACTCCTTAATCACAGTTAAATGCTGTCAAAGCTGGGAAGTGTGAGACTACTGGGTAAAGTTTGAGAACCTCTGTGTAGGAGAGAGACAGCGAGATAATGGGCTTTGCTCTCAATGTGCTAAGGCCTCTAACTGCAAGCTAAAGAAGGTTTAAAACTTCAAATGGTAACATTTGTTGAGCTCCTAAGCAGTAGAAAAGACTGCAAATTTAGCACTGGATAGATTTCGGTCATTTCTGGTTTTCATTGCTGCTCTGGGTATTTTTCACGAACATCATATTTTGATGGAAAACAGTATAAAATGTATGATGCAGTAAAGTGGTCAAGGTGTGAAGCTGAATCAAAGTGATGATGCCTCTTGTTACATAGGTAGCGCCTGTTGTTGTACTGCACTGAGGGAGCACTGAGCTCTCTGATGAGTGCTTATAGACTGCTAAACCAAGTTGCAGCTAAACTGCCCATCCATTACTTGGGCTGCCCGCACACTCTTCAGATTTAATGTGCCAGGGTCGTTTGCGTGGCAGCAGCTCAACCTTCAGGGAACTCATTCATGCCAGACTGGAGGCCAGGAGCAGATTAGACCAAATCAATGTGAGCCCTATAATGTGGCCTCTAGTCTGTCCAACCGCAGAAGCAATACTACACTGGCTCAGTGTTTCGGGACCCCCTTCAGGGCAGACCTGTCTGTATCAGGGAATGGCTGATCATCTTCCTGCTGGGTACCTGGAAAAACAGGCCTTAGTGCCGACCATGAAACAGGGTTCATTAAGCTCACACTCTGGATGATCACAACTCTGCCAAAGTGAGCATACAAGAAGGTGCTGCAGTGACTTTGCATTCACAATTGAGTCTGTGATGATGTGGGAATCAATAGTGGAATATTCACTGTGCTAGCTACTGGATTTCAAGCTGGGCTTTTATTAATGTGAGGCTGTACAGCCTCTGCTGCTGCAGCTGACAGAACACCACACAATCACTTGTAAATCACCACTAGATGCTCTAAAGAACAATTACCTTAGTGAGAGTGAAGACAGCCTGTTACCCCAGCTCAGTACTGATTGTTCTTTCACATAAAAGGTAGTTGTTCATTTAACCTTGAAGATTAGCTATTTGCCTGGAGTTTATGGGACTTATTGAGTTTTTCTAAACAGGCCTGTCCCCTGTGAAATGTGGGAATTGCTTATTTTACTGCATCTTTCCCTTCGGTACCACTTAGTAATGTCACTGAGCTATTTACATTAACCTGAGTAAAGCGCCTATATAACTTAACTAATTTTCCCAATTGCCAATATTACAATACAGCAGGGAAGCCTAATTTTGTAATACAACTTTATTGAGGGATGGCACCTCTGGGGTCTGCATTTGCACAGTCATCACTGAGGATGACCACTCATCCATCCAAGTGTTGTTCTGTTAAATGAAGCTATCTGCACTTTTTACTCCACATTCGATACAATGTCGGTTAAAAGTAGATTTAGTAAGTTTAAAAAGTTAACATTTATCCAGAGTTTATGGTTTCGGTTTTTCTAGTACCACATGAGTTTTTCTCCTCTGCTGGCCATGTGTGACGACTGACTGCTGAAGTTGCACCTGAAAAATGTGTCAAAAGACCTTGAAGTAACTGTTATATATGACAAAATCCCCCGTTCCCTGTGTTCTTAATCTGCATCCTCTTTTCCTCTTCCTTCTTGTCACTGAAAGGTGTGAACAGCTTGCACATTTGCTTCCCTTTTTTTTTTTTGATGATGAATTTCAGGGTGTTATTAAGACCTTTCTCTGAGACAGTCTTGGTATGTAAACATCACTTGCACTCAGTCTGGTAAATTTCCACAAATTTGTTAGTAACAAGACTCTGTTTTGCACCTGTCTGATTATTTAATTTTGCATGTTAGTGATACTTGTCACTCACTGTGCATACTACAAAAAATGTCCAAGTTTAATGTTAAACTGTATGAGTAAACCTTTTTGATATTAACGCTTGGTCAAGAGACTGAATGTGTAATATTAATGTGGAATTGCCTGCTGTACTTGAACACAAGAGGTTGTTTGTAGCTCATTGTTTTACTAGATTTGGCTGAGTGGAAACTGCTTCACCAAAGAGAGGTCATTTGCAGTAAAGAAGCTCTGATATCTGTGATGTATGCCTCCCACCTATCGTAAAAAAATAAAATTATTGAATTAATTGATCCAGATGAATTCATCTCATCCAATTGTATAAAATGACAGGCAAAGTTATCTCCCTGGTGGATATCCAGTGAAGCCAGCAAATGAGTAAATATTCAACTTAACAAAGCTCTAATTCATTTAATTAATGCTATATGTGAAGATCTATGGCCATAGCACACTGTGATGATAATGCATGCTAGCTATTTTTTCCTATATTGTACTGGTATGATGTAGTTTAGTAATATACTGATGTGACGTTATGGGTAATTTTATTACTATAATTTCTTGACATTTGCAAAGACAAATTATTGGCCCACAGTTGGAAAGTAAACTTATATTTCAAGCATTTAAAAACAACTTTTTTTTTTTTTAATGATTTTATTTCTAAAAAAGGATTTGCACAGGAAAAGAAGAAAAAAGAAAAAAGGAGAAAAAAGGAGAATAAGAACATTTAAATAAGAATATTTAAAAAGGGATGTACACAATCAAGTAAGATATAGTCTCAGTACACAGGAAAATGCACTTTCTTAAAGGAAAGACAATATATGAATAAAAGACAAAATAATAAGAGTTATGATAAGAAGAAAGATTTACACAAAGGCCAGTTGCCTTAATGAGATATATTTTTATCAAATATTATCAAATATTATCAAATGGAGTATGTTGTAAAAAAGTGATTCATTCCATCATGAACATGGAGTAGACCAGGGACGGTTCTAGGCTATGTGGCGCCCTAGGCGAGATATGGATTGTGTCCCCACCACCACCCACCTGACATGAAGTCGTCCGTCCATCTGTCCCCCCATCATGAAATTATTTAGTTTAGTTTAATTTGTTTGGAGCTTGTCCACTCCATGTACAGTGGTAATTCCATACACATGTGCAATAGTCAATACTGTTCATATACATGACATACTAATCATATAGTGATGTTGTACATAATTTTAAACTGTACAAAATCCTACTACCTCTTCAAAAAACTTGGCGCATAAACCGCCCCGCACCCACAGCCAATTAATTAGGGCTACACATTTTAATGTAAATGAAAACAGCCTGATTTAGCCTCAATTACAAGTAAATGTTACAAATTCAACAGATAAACAAACAGGTCCCGCCAAATTAAAACAGGTTGGGGTCTTAATCAGAAATTAATAGTTTATAGGTTATTGTAAAGCCCTGACCAGTGGACACATATTCACTGAACTAATGTAACAGTGTCGGACCTGTCACTGTGCCTCTGAACACTGATGCACCCTGGACACTTGGCTGACTGATGAGCGTGCATAATTCCCACCCAGGAGTCTGGGGTTTGAAGCCCAACTGGATCTCCTTCATCTTGCCATACCTATCTTCAATGGAACATTTTAGCGCACAGTGTAAAAACAGAATGGCATCTACAGTACCGGGATATCATATTTGGGCCTCGACTCTCGCACTGGCGGCAGAGATGAACATGTGATCAGTGGATGCGTTTGTGCCTGGGATACAGATGAACATTTTTAACCCTGGACATAAAGGTCGTTGTCTGTGATGTCCACAGGTTTAGAATGTCCTCTCCATCCCAGAACAAGTGTCCCTCAATAGCGCTGGACCTTGTCTTTCTCTAACGTCTTCATCATCTTCATCCTCCCACTCAGTAAACTCATCTCTTTTTCTTTCCGCTGATTTTACAAGATCATGTGCACTCTAGTGACAACAGGTGCAAACTTGTTAAAGACTACCCTGCATAAATGAGGACTTTGCATGTGTTTTCATGAAGAGCTATGCGCAATGGAGACAGTGACCACTGCGCTGGTCTTGGTTCTGTCGGTGCGTTGGGGTCTGGTCTATCTGCAGTTTGTGTTGGAGGAATAATTAACTGCTGTGATAGATTCATGCTGGTCTGTGGATCTGTGTGTTAATGCATGCACAAGTCTATCAATTTGGAGACATGGTGAAATATGTTTTAATAAATATTTCCTCATTCATTCATAAATATCAGAGGAGGGTGAAGAGAGTGAAAAGCGTTCACAAACGCACGCAAACCTCCTCTACTTGTCTTTTTGAGATGTGTTAGATATAGACGCAGTTTTTTTTTCCTCCCTTCCACTGGCGCCCCCTCCAGAAGGTGGCGCCCTAGGCGGCCGCCTAGTCGGCCTATGCCACGGGCCGCCCCTGGAGTAGACAATTTGATCCCAGTCTTCCAGAGTTGGGGCGTTTATGTTTAACTATTTTTTAGTAATAGCTTTCTAAGCAGCTATACTCAACATTCCAAATGTTTAACATCCTTATTTGTGTCCAGTGAGTAAATATAAACATTAAGCAACTCATCCCATTTGAAAATATTCTGCACCCTTAAGGTTATCCTAATCTCTGAATTATTTTCCAAAAAATTTTAATGTGAGGACATGACCAAAATAGGTGGCAATGTTTTACTGCCTGAGTTCCACAATTTCTCCAACAGCTGGAAGAGCCTGAATAATGTTCACTTTGTGTTAGAATAATAAAAAACATACAAAGACGTTTCTAGCCAAAGCACCTCCTAGAATTAGAGCTGCCAATCCTCCACTGAAAAGCACACTGCCTCAACTAGACCTCACCTGATTTCACTGTAATTGCCTCTTTTTCCCAGTTATACCTGGTATAGTCTGTCTTTGAATTTCTGACCTCCTGGAGGTCTCTGTATAGCCTAGGAATGAATTTCATACTAGAATCAGCTTTATACACTGTAATAAAAATCTTTACTATGGGCACATCAAAAATATTTTTGTCATTTGGCAGAAAGCTCTGTATGTGATGACGAATTTGTAAAAAATTAAAAAAGTCATTTTCCTTTAGCTGGAACATACTCTTCATTGATTGGAAGTCTCTTATTGTCCCTTGTGGATATACAGTATGTGCAATATGAGGTCAGGCCTTGGTCTGGCCAACATTTATATCTAGTGTCTAATTTGATAAGTGCAAAATTAGGGTCATCCCATCTTGGTACCTTAGTTTCCTTATCCCAGTGTTGCTTTTTAATAAACCGTAACCAAAGTTTCAAAGGCAGATTAATCCACTGGTTATCGAGCTTCATCTGTTTCTTAATAAGTCTTTTGTCCCCAAGACTTGCTTGGATAGGCCACTCACCAGAGGTACTCATTTCAATTTGTTTCCACCTAGCTTGATAATCGGAATTGCACCAGCATACTAAAACTCTAAATTGAGCTGCAGTATAATATTCCTTCAAACAAGACAGGGCTGGACTGCCTTTATCGTTTGCTAACTGAAGAGTTTTAATCTTATTCTCGGTCTTTTGCTCTGCCTAAAAACAACTGTCAACAAAAAAACATCATCAACAACAATAAAAAATGTCCAAAACCTCCACCCATTTTTCTCATGATGTATTTTTCTTTTCATTTATTTCAAGCAAGTAAGCAACACAAATGACTTACATACAACAGTATCTTATAATGCAAAGACATGTGTGACAGTGACGGTCCTGTCGCTATGCCTCCGACTGATCATGCGCCCTGGCTACTTGGCCACAGGGATATCCCTTTGGCTG
>JAPTGZ010000023.1:16849672-16871619 GCA_029814645.1 Fowleria isostigma | reverse complement strand
TGTGTGTGTGTGTGTGTGTGTGTGTGTGTGTGTGTGTGTGTGTGTGTGTGTGTGTGTGTGTGTGTGTGTGTTTGTTGCTGTGAAAGTGAATGATTGTCTGACATTGTAATGGATAGCAACATGTGAAGGGTATTGCTTTTTGCTCAGGGCATACTTGGATATATTTCTGCACCCTGTGACCCTGTGCTGGAGTGAAGACAGCTAATGAATTTGAAGGATCAGTTGGGTTACGCCATACTGTATTTTTGTTATTGTGAACAAATCCCATGAAGAAACAGAACCAGATTTTGTCTTGTATCACTTTCAGACTTCTTTAGCCTGGGGCTCTCAGCCCTGGGTTTATTGGTTCCTACTGAAAATGTATCTTTACGAGGGCTCATACTTTTGTTTTTAATGTGAATAGAATTTTAATTAAACAGCAGGGCCTGTATATTTTAGCAAATGTTACTTAAATCATAGTAAATAGTTCATTGGTTGGTGTGCTGGTGTGTGTTTGTAGCTTCAGGATGGTATAGAGGGGGAACAACTTAAATTATAGTGTTTATGTTTTTGGTAATTAATACAATATGGTAAAAATAGATTTTAACAGGAGAGTTATATGGCAAAGATGAGATAAGGTTTGGTGCGCAAGCAAAAAAGCAGCAGTGTTTTGAGGCTCACACAAACTTTTCAGTTGGTGTTTTTCTCACATTGTTAATAGTGAAATAGTGAAACTAATCTTGAAAGATAAATTATAAAACATAGACATAGGTAAGGCATTACATACAACACATTGGTCATTGTGATAAAGTCATCACCATTTCAAGGTTTATTTCAATAATAATTCATATAAAAAAAGATCTTTGATCAGAAATGCACAGAAAACAATGGTCTGTTTTATACAATTAATGAACCATAAAATCAAAATCAACTTTTCAGCAAAACTACGTATTAAACTGAATATAGTATACTTATGCTTTCATTCCAAAAAACAAAGAAATTATTTCCAGGCACATAAGTGTGCTTGTTTTTGTTTGATAAAGGGCTGCAGATGTTTTCAAGGGTAAATGCTGGTGCACATTGTCTTGTTTGTTGTGATACTCTGTTGTGTCTGATGCCACTTCTCCCTGTGCCTGCAGGCTGTGAGAGTGACTACTGGGGACCTCATTGCAGTAATCGGTGCCAATGCCAAAATGGGGCTAAGTGTAACCCCATCACAGGTGCCTGTGTCTGTACTGATGGTTACCAGGGATGGCGTTGTGAGGAGCTCTGTGAGCATGGGTACTATGGCAAGGCATGCCAACTACCCTGCCAGTGTCTCAATGGTGCCACCTGCAACCACGAGACAGGAGAGTGCATCTGTGCACCAGGGTACACAGGGGCTTTGTGAGTACCGGCAGCATATTTATTCCTTTACAGTTTTCTTTGAGGTGTCTACAGAAAAAAAAAAAAAAAATAGCTATTTGTTGTTTGGGTGTTTGTTGATGTGAACAACTGCAGGCAAATACAGGTTATAAGTCTGAAACATCTGACTCTTGACTTTTGTGGTGACAGCTGTGGAGAGCGCTGCCCCTCCGGTAGTCATGGGCCTCAGTGTGAGCAGCGTTGCCCCTGTCAAAATGGAGGGACGTGCCACCACATCACTGGAGACTGTTCCTGCCCTTCTGGGTGGACGGTAGGTCGCACAAGCAAAAGTGGGAAGGAAAAGAAGAAAAGAGGGCTGGTAAAAGAGAAGAATATTATTGGTGTTCTGGAAAACACAATTATGTCTCTAATGTAGTCATTACAGCAGAGGCCAGCACACTGAGAACGTGGACCGCAGGATCGATATGTTGTGTTCAATTATAAATGAAAACCTGGGATTCTCTAGTCTCTACAACAGAAAAAAGTTATTGTAGTTCCTAGCTGGGACTTTTTTTATGTGCTGTCTTAAACTTCAGTTCGTAAAGTAATGTCAAATGTTCACAGCCACATGCAGTTAACAAAAAGTGGTTCTTTAAAGGTGTTAATAAAGTAGTTTAAGGCTCAGAGCACAGCACACCCACATGCCTGCTTCTTTTTTCACATGAAGTCCGTTTGCACTTCACTGATGTTTCCTGTTTTCCAGTGTGCTGAGATTTGTGGTGGTGGGGGGGTTGTTCATTTCTCTTCAACACTGGCCGATGCAACTACAGTTACTAAAGGGGGAAGAATCTCAGAGTGAACAGCAGGACAAGGCATTTAATATTACTATAACAATTTACTGTCATCTTAAACAAGAGCCACTTATTGCTGTTATAGACTGGACGTCCACCAGATCACCAGCAACCCCTCTAAGCATGATCATACCCCCCACAATGTTCATTAAGTGATAAGTGCCCAATATACGCATGCTATGTATCATAAGAAGACTTAGACTCTCCATATTTTTACTATTTGGGTATTTGTATGGAAATTATAATCACTAAAGACCAATTCATCATAAAGTCAAGACATGTGTCGAGGATTATTCATGTTCCTGTAGATCGAGGATAATCAATTATGAAATAAGGTAGTCTGGATAGAGAACATGTCTTTGTGTACAGGTATGCAGTCCCAGGGCAGCTGTGACTACAAACGTAGTTTACCACTACCAGAGTGAGAATGTGAGAGAGAAGGAATCAATAATGTAAAGCGCTTTTGGTGACTTGAAAAGTGCAATAAAATTTAATCCATTATTATTATTATTATTATTATTATTATTATTATTATTATTATTAAGAATAATAATAATAATAATAATCATCATGTTTAAGCCACATAGAATGTAGCTATAGTATATGAATTTATTTATATGTATTGAAGAAGCATTGTCATTGCATCAACAGAACTGTGTGAAGTTGTAATTCAGTTCTATTTCAGCAATATTTATTTTTAGTGTAACTCTGCACTCTGTAGGGTAAAAAAAAATATAACGTCATGATTTGGTTAAAATGGTACATATTCTGATATTTTTTTATAGTAGTAGTATATAAAACAAGGAGCTCAGTAATGTCAATTTAACTCCACATCACTATTTGTCTTAAAATAAACAGCATTAGAACAAAATCCAACAAAGACAGTGTTTCCAATTTTCTGAACACTAATCAAAAGTAAGGATGGAGTCTCTTATTTTTTACTCCTGTTGAGGTTTATTTGTGAACAGTGTGTCTCATATGGTTCTGTGCTGGCTGTTTTTCAAAGGGTTCAGTTTGCGCTCAGCCATGCCCTTTTGGCAAGTATGGCATCAACTGCAGCAAGGACTGTTCCTGTCGTAATGGCGGACTCTGCGACCACATCACGGGGCAGTGCCAGTGCGCAGCTGGTTTCAGTGGACGCAGGTAGGAGAATGACACCCCTGGCAGAGTGACTGCTCTATTATAATGTGTGAAAGCCACTTGTAAAGTACTCTGCGCAAACTTTTGTACTGCTACTTTGAAAATAGGTCAGACAATGGCATGATTTATTGATATTAGTATTTAATGCAAAGGGATGGTTTCATGCCGACAGTTACACATTAACCGTCACTCAATGACCTATTCTCTTTGTTGACTTCCAAATGAGGTGCAAACCTGGCTGTTCTTTAAAAGAAAAATGAAACACTACAATAATCTCACACACAGGCATTAATAAATGCCCATTAGTCCATTTGAAGGTGGGTTGTAAGCTTTTAATAGAGACGCAAATGTTTAATTAATCTCGTACTTCATTCCAGTCAGCAAGGTTTCAGTCTTGAGCCTTCATCCTCCTCATTCCCAGCCTGTCCATTGATCTCACCATAGGCTACATGCTGTTTGGATTCTGCTCATTAATTATAAGTAATGGGCTTATATTAAGGTCTCATTGAAATCCACAGATCTTTTAGCTCCCCATGCCTGGCAGAGCAGCCCAGAGCAGCCTGGGTTTATTAGTTCAGCTAAAGCAATTGTCTCTAGGATGGAAACACTTCCTCGACAAGACCTTTCCTTTACTTTATTATTTTGCAAAATTGCCCTCATTCATTTTGTCAGTGGCAGGTGAATTAACCTGCCAGGAGTAATCTGAGATTGTGTTAGCCCCCACCCTCTCCTGTCTAGTATAATAATACTATTGTCCCCTGATAAAACTAAAGCCGGGGTAATTTAAACATGAAACATATCTCGCCCATTTTATAATGTAATTGAGCTATTTGTAATAGCTTTGTTAGACTCTTGAGATTGATACTCCACCAGGATTGTATAGTCACGTCAGTTTATTTAAGTGAAGAAAAATCCATTTCTACATCTGCTTTAGTGCTTCATGTAGAGAAACTCCACAGCTATTTTAATTTCTGTACTTGATGACGATTACTAAGACTTGTCCAACCCCTGCAGAGATACTGATGTCCGGACTTCTGTAGTGAGGGCAGCTTTTAAATATTCCCTGTCGTGAAATTATTCAAATTTGGCCATGTCAGCTTTGGATTTTACAACATAATTTTCAAATGAAATATTTATTGTGTAAATGTTGAAATATAAAAAGGTGATTAATAAAACATAATTTACATAATATGTCAAGAGTGTCAAAAAAGCTACAGCAAATTTGTTCAAACTGTATCTTGCATGTACAAAATCATAATTCCACACCAATCAAGGTGATATTATTACCCCAAACATTGTTAAATGGGTCATTTTTCTAGGTCACACCATACACAACACATTTCTATGGCTGCAATAAGCAAGTATTATTTTTTTTAAATATATCTCTTCTATGTATTCATTCTTATATCCACAATGTTGGCAAAAATCCTGTTTTTTCACTTGGAGTCCAAAGTGTCATATTCAAACTGTATTTCTTTTTTAAAATTATACATTTTCTGATAATTCACTGCTGCTCATAAAATTGGAATAATTTTGTTTTCAGATACAGTCCTCATTTTATTCCTATTTATACACATCAGTAATCTCCTTTGACCAGGTGCAATGATTACATTCTGGGTCCCAGTCCTAAACAAATCACACTCTCACAATCATTTCATGAGAAGAGAAAAATATTTTTTATTCCAACTTTATTAAACATTGTGTTAAACAAATACTGTACTTGCAAGTTTGGGGTTCTTCCTTTGTAAATGTGCCTGGATTTTTTGCTGTCTCTGGGGAAAAAAAATCTATGGTTACCTTTGCACATATTGCAATTCAAGTGGTCTGACATGAAACTAGAGGTGTACCTATTCATGTGGACTCTATGATGCAGGCTATAGTTAATCACAGGTGTTTCCAGGCAGGTAGGGAGGTTAAATGCATAGGTGTCAGCTATAATTACCGATTACTGAACAGACTTGGTCAGACTCCACTCTGCTGCTCTACTCTGTGGCTCGACACAGAAGCTCAGAAAAGTGGTTTCTAGTTTTCCACAGCGGTGTAGATGTCATCAGGTCACCTACATTTATATTTTGTCTCTTGATTTTGATAGAGAGGAGAGAACTGCAGAATAAAATTATTTTTCTCCTGATATCTGCTCCTGCATCTTTAATTTTCTGTATATTTTCTGATTCTGTAACTTTTCAGTGAAGTGACTTTTTGTCTGTGTAACATGTGGGCAGAGCTGACCTTTTTCCCAACATATGTAATGTTATCACTCTTGTTTTTAACAATGTGTTTGACATTTTTAGAGTTCCAATTTAAAAGGTGTGTCTTCTTCCTGCAGGTGTCAGGATGACTGTCCAGTGGGCACCTATGGTCCACAGTGTAATCAGAAGTGTGAGTGTCAGAATGGAGCCAAGTGCCACCATATCAATGGAGCCTGTCTGTGTGAAACTGGCTTTAAAGGCCCTAATTGCCAGGAGAGATTTTGTCCTTCTGGCCTATATGGCCTCATCTGTGACAAGTACTGCCCCTGTAATACCAGCAACACAGTAAGGTAAGTGAGACATCAGTGAAAGGCCACACGCAGCTTCGCTCCGACCGAGCCCCGAAGTGAAGCCCCCTGTAGCTCCATATGAATAAAGACTTCTCCAACTCAATTTTACCTCATCTTAGCTCTAAGCCAGCACTCACTCTGAAGTCTGCACACCTCTTAGCCATGTCATCCAGTTAGCTTTTAATCGCGACCTTTGCTTCATTCATAATTTCTCAGCAGCATTCATAGTTAATGCAATGTTAATGCTCTGATTCCGGCTGGAGTTGGGCGCCGACTGTAGAAGTCATTACAGAATGAAGGAGAAAAGGGACACCTCATCTATCTGAAACAAGCACGTACTAGACACATAGATGGATGAATCGCTGTTGGCGGAGACTTCACATTTTGACCCTGCTCAGAAATGAAGTGTTGATACTCTCACTCTTGCTTCTCCTTACTCCTTTTGTTTCTGTTGTTGGTCCATTTCTCTTTCTCATTATGGTGTAGCTGCCACCCGCTTTCTGGTGAATGCACCTGCTCTGCGGGATGGACAGGGCTGTACTGTAATGAGACCTGCCCGCCAGGGTACTATGGAGTCGGATGCATGCTGCCTTGCAGCTGTGCCAACGGAGCTGACTGCCATCCTGTCACTGGCTCCTGTATATGTGCCCCTGGGTTCATGGTGAGTCGAAGGGTAGCATGTACCCATTCTGTGCATTGGAACATTGTTATTATTTTAATATTAATATTGTTAGAAATTTGTGCTTTATTATACATGTTGATATATTCATTTTCATTTCATTTTATTGTTTTGATTGAGCTTGTGCACTCCATGTACAATACTTATTATATACATTTCATTATATATACACAGACATACATAAAGAATTTGCTGTAAACACTATATACATAGAGAATTTTATATAAACAATACACATAGAGAAATATACATCAAGAAGTAGACAGAGAAATGTACATAGAGAAATATACATAGAGACATTGGTTGTAAACATTGTGTGTAGACTATGTATGTAATACATGAAGATGTATGGAAATTTACGATTAAGATACAACCCTAGCAGCCTGGAAAGGAGTGAGAAAAAGTAAAACTTGTTTATTCCCACCCCCAGTTTCACTACTTAAACTTGTATGGCTGCAGTTTTATCAGAGAAATTAGCTGTAACCATGCCTTAGTACACCAAAACTAACTTAAACACAACATACAGAACACAAATGTACCTAATAAAGTAAAAAAAAATACTAATTCAACACAACAGATTATAGGCACCAAAATTAGTAATTCTATAAAAACTGAAAAGAAATGTAAATATATCGAATAAATTGTGTCAATAAATAAAATAGAAAGTAAATGAAGATCAAAGAACAAAACACACACATAATAATAATAAGAAGGAAAAGTAAGAAAAGAAAAAATATATTAAAAGAAAATAAAAAAAGAAAGAAAAGTCACAATGTGAAATAGTAGCTTAAGTTAAATTAAGAGCCAAATCTGATCAATAAAAAAGAGAATAAAGGAGAATAAAAGAAAATGTGCAAAAAGCAAAAGAAAAAAGTTCTTTTAAAACTAACTGAAACTCTCTAACATTAATTTGTGAAATGTCTATGCGTTTAAAATAATTTAACATGCTGACATTTTACTTAATGCTTTAGTTTAATCATCTACTTTAATTGAGAAGCATCAACTCTTCATTATGCTGTTCGTTACATTAATTTTTCATAAAACTGTCAGGTTAATTGTTATTATAACCTTGTTCATTGTAAGCTTTGTTATACTTAAGAAAATTAGTTGATCGACTTTATAATAATGATATAAAAGGATGCTGTTCTGCACAGTGTCTGTGATATAAATCAGACCACCAGGTGTGAAATAGTTCATCCTCCATGTGTCTGAGCTTTGCTTATAAAGGTTGTAGCCTTGATTTATGTGACATGTTATTTGTGGCAGTTGTAAAATGTTTGCGTCATTGCACTTGTAATCCTCTGGACTTGGTCCCAGCGTTACTTAGAAGCTTTTTATACATATACAAGTAGAAGCAAGGTGAGGCGCTTTATTTGTGTCTTATTATGGATGCTTTTTGTCACAATGAAAGAAAATCTAAAAGCAAATGATTCTTTTTCTACGGGACAGACATTAATAAGCAGTAGCATTTGTTTTGGAAAGTGCTTTACAAATCTGCCTGGTGTGCTGTAACATGCGACACAGAAGAGGCAAGACGAAAACAAGCTTGGATCTTTATGTTGCTCAACCAATTTGGAGTAAATTGAATCTTTGACCTATATACATTTGTGCTTTACTTGGTTTGTGTTGCCATATTGTCCCCTTTTACAACTGTCAAATTAGTTGGGTAACTTCAATCAGTTTCCCATTGTATTTCTTGTCTTGCAATCTGAAGTTACAGGGCAACAGAGACTGAGAAGGTACATTTCTGCCAACATTACATTTCAGTGGAAATTGCCTGTGTCTTACAGCGGGCCACTGTGGTGAATTGAGCTACAGAGCGGGGCCACAGACTGTGTCTTAATTTGCTCCACCTGTTCTCTTTGGCGGCTGCTGGGAAGGGCTGCCAGATCCATTAAACAGACCTAGAGGGCAGGAGCTGGATAGAAAAGGATGCAGTCAGATGGGAACAGACACACCTCATATGGAGGATTGGTGTGTTTGTGTCTGTGTGTTTGAAGGAGGAGGTACACACTCACGGTAGTTATTTGTTGGTCTTAACAAAGCGGCTGCTGTGCAAACAACACAGATGGTTTGTTAGAGAGGTAGAGCTGTGGCTTGTAGCTCGTACCTGTTAGTGTGTAACTTTTTGTCACATGCATGATCATTATCACAGAGTGAGTCTTTCAAAATATCACTGATGATGGCACTGAGGGTATGATTGCTGGTGAAGTCATATCCCCAGGGGACTAAGCCTCCCCGCTGCATCTTTGTTCTGGAGTCCCATCGGGGGGCAAACCAACCAAAGTGTTGGAGCAGACTGAGCTCCTGCACGCTTGATTTAGCTCTAGTAATTGGACATGCTCTTTTTGACTGGGACAAAGTGATTACATGTTACCTATTCAGGCATTGTCCCTTGCAATCAGCAGCATGTACTCACGGTAATGTTATTTCTGCACAATGTCTATACTTTACACTGATTTTGTTAATACTGATGTATCACTGATAGACCTGCATTAGTGACACTGAAATGCATTCTATTCTGCCTTTGGATGCACTGAGAACAAATCATTTTTACTCCACCTCTCAGGGCTTTCTCATCAAAAGGTTCAGAAGTTCATTTTGTGTCTTGCTGCATGAATTTTAAACTGCAGTCACTCATCCAGCAGTTAGATGAACTGTTAAGGAGTGAGACTGATTGGTAATTAGTGGTGCCATTTGCATCTAGTCTCAATGGGTACCGAGCTGATCAATGTTGTGTCAGTGAGAGGCATTCTGGTAAAAATGCCCTCCAAATACATTAAGATACTAATAGGTATGAATTTAGTACCTCGGCCAAGGACGACCTGGCTGCCTCTCAGTGTCTCAGGTCTGGTCGCTTCCTCCATTGGCTGTGTAGTTATGTAAGGTCCTGCTGCTCTCGTGCAATGAACTGACAGCCTGTGTATTAATAATGATTCTCCTCATACAGACTTCTTTCCTTCTCAGCTCAGAAGGAATATGAATCAGTCAACTAATGAGAGAGCTGCCTATCCCCTCTTGAGAGCAGACTAACCACTGGTCTCGGCACCATGAGGGTGAAACCAAGTGGAATCCGATGCAGCCATGGATGCAATAAAATCCATGTGGTCATTTGTGGCTGCGTGACGTTTTATCCATGAGTCCAGTCACCAGTAAATTGCCTCTGCTCTGAAGACAGCATGAACCCACCCCCTTTCAACCCTGGCGGCTGGACAAACTTCTCTCCTCACTTAACTGTAACTGAACTGCTATTGTTAGCAGTCTTGAAGCTGTCATTTTCACTAGAACAAAGGTTATTGCAACCGATTGATAAAAATTTTATTCACAGACAGATGCTTTCATGTGGTGTACAGGGAGGAGGGATGTTTTAAGATGTGTGTTCTGCCCCTGGCGTCCACTGGCACATCTCCTCCTGCCTCCTGTTTAAACTGAGTTCAAAATGATAATGAGAGCAGTGAGCAGCCAGCAGTCCCCTAGTGCTCTGGTGAGCGAAGCAAGAGCCACTCAGACTCCTCTGGGCCACTAATTGGAACTCTAAATCATTGTGTCACCTGTCACTCAAGAGGAGGCTTGGAAGGGAGGGTGTGGAAATCCATAGACTGGCTGTGATCTCCAGCTTAGGGAGGGACAACACTAGTGGAGGTGGGCTGTTCTCACCCTTTAAAGTACAGAAATGTTCAAGTACTCCATGTCCTTTACTAGGTACTTCATTTTAATGCAATGGTAAGGTCCTTAAAGAAAGTGCCAGCATGGCTGCCAATCTTCCTTTGGTGACTTCATTAACAGGAGGACTGCAGGATCGAGTACTCGTCTCCACTTTTTCTGTCTTTCCCTTCAAGCCTACATGAAATCTAGGTAGACTCCCCCCTCCCTCCCAAAAATCACAGTCGGCTCTGATTGGTCATGTCCATCTTTAGAGCCATAGTCCATATCGACCCAGTGCTGGCCATGGATGTATTATTAGAACTGAGTTCCGGAACCCCAAAGTAGTGCCTGTTCCTTTCAATGACAAGTTGGCCCTTGGTGTATAAACCAAAAATGTTTCTGGCCTCTGTGTTACCTCTATATTATGAAGCCTATTGCACATACAGATTAGGGATTCACTCACTAGACCGCACCTGCTACCTCCTGCTCAGACCGCTGTCTGCACACTGTGGTGATGTCACACATTTAAAGAAAATGAAAACATTTGTAGAAATATTTTTTTAAAAATGTAGTAGACATGAAACAGATAATACATTTGGAATATCTGACATTTGTTGCAGTTTTAAGTATCAGTCTTTTATCATCTATGGGAAACTGCTTTGTAAACTGCATTTTTTCTGCACTACAGTGAATGAGCATTGGTATGAAGGAGAAAAAAATTATATACTTATAAATAAATAAACCCACAAATAAATGCACAAATGAATATATAAATGAATAATAAATAATTAAATGCTTGTATTTTATGTTTTTATTACCATATTTTTATATTTATTTATTTATCTATTTCCTCAATTATAATATATTTATTTCTAAATATATATATATATGTATATATGTATATATGTATAATTACATTTCCTAATGTATTTATTTTTTTTATTTCTGTATTTCCGCATTTATTTATTTATGTATTAAAAGTATATGTGTAAATTAAATGGGCAGTCCTAACTCCACTCTGATTCAGGATTGGTTACATTGATGTGATGAGACCTACTAGTGCTGCCTTGACTTGACTCTACTGTCATGTTTCGGTTCAGGGGGGGTCCCTACATTAGAACATAATGTGTCTGCACTTGAAAATCCTTATGTGGTGGTGGCATATCTGGTTCTCTTAACCCATAAGGACCCAGGGTGGCATTTATGTCACTTCTCAAATTAATTTTTCTCTATAACTGTCTATAAGTGATTTATCACCATTTATTGTAATATTATCCTCTGTATTTTGGGGTTTGTTTGTTTTTTTGTAAAAATCAGCTATTTTCCAACATTTAATTTACCAATCATGTAGATGTTCATAAAAATTTAGAGTAAAGTTGAGGGTATTTTTTTTAAAAATAGAGGAAACTGAAGAAAAAGTGACTTTTACAGCAAAGTCTCTCATTAACTGAACATAAATCCAGTGTGTCCATCCACTGTCATTGATCCAACTCCATGGGTTTTACTAGTGAATCAATGTTGTAGAAGATGACAGTGTTCCCATGTTAACTACGAAGCCTCTGAGTGTCTAAATGGGTCATATTTGATGACCATGAAATGATGACAATCTGCACTTTACACCAGTTATTTACATGGATTAGTAGATCAACAGGTATTAAACAGTTTATATCAGTACATGATTTTGGTAGTTGGTGGATTTTTAGGGCTTTATGGGTTAAAAAGTTTAAATATAGAGGAAATTTCATTTGGGAACTCACAAAAGTAGTTCTCAGTCTTTATGGGTTAATACATCCACATGGTGCTGGTCCAGTAATGACTATTACTGTCAGCTCCCTCATGTTATGCAAAGGACATAAAAAATTGAAAGAAAGCCTTTCATTAGATGCTAAATTAGTATCAGCCTTTGGGTTTTATATTTTCTTCTAACTTTAATATGTCATTAAGAATACTTACAAAATTTTTGTCATTGTTGGATGATTGTGGTCTGGTAAAGAGGTAATGTGTTGCACATTTAAATCAAATAAAACATCAAATTTTAGCACATTGTGGACTTTATTTGTTGGGTTTTACTCCTTCTTCATCTCTGTTGTGTTATTATCCTCGTCACATTTTCTCCTGTTGGTTTGGGGAAGATGCACATCCTTCAAGAATTACTGGGAGATTTGCAACACTTTTTCTCTGCTGCAGGCACTCTGACCTATGAGTGGAAGTCCATAATTTGAGGCTCGTGCTCCTTCTCAGTTGTGTCCAGAAATTCCTTGCACAGGGGTCATCAACCTTTACTATCTAAAGAGCCATTTTTGTCCAAAAAAACAAAAATATCTGTCTGGGGCTACAAAATATTGTTTATATGTTTCAGACCTTTCACTGCAGGTACATAAGAAATATGGTGACCACAAATGTCAAAGCAATTCTTTTAGTTGGTATTTGGTGCCTTTATGCTTACAACAGTGATAGCAGAATGTTATATGTGATATTCATTACACTATGGTTTTGTTTTTCTTTGACAAAGCCACTGAGGCAGGGCTTAAGATCAGCAAATGGCTCGGGAGCTATGGATTTCTCACCCCTGTCCTAGTGGTGTACAGTTTTCTAGATGCAATTTCACAAGTCAAGGGCCAAAACTTGATTCTGTTGAAGTTAAATAAAACAGAAACTGTAATATTAATAATATAAAGCCAGCCGGGCAGAAGGGCAGATTAAACAGTCAGTCGATTTAGTGGTAGCACGGCTGGAGATGGATGAGGGCAGAGCCTGGATTCTGAGAGACCTGCTAGTATGTCTGCTGATGAAAGTGGAGACCCCCCACGAGAGTCGAGAGAAGAGAAGTGAGAGAGGGTGCGAGAGAGAGAGATGGACTGAGAAAAGCCAAGCACGGCTGAGTGTGCTGTCGGTGCTGTCAGAATATATAGAGTGCATAATTGGTAACTTGGAGGAGGTAGCTTAGCGTGATCAAGTGTGGACCTTCCTCCTGAGCTCCAGATTTTATATATCTATTCAATTTTACAGTTGTTTTGCTCCTCATTCTGTACACAGATATGACTGGTTTAAGTAAACTGTTTAGCTGGCTGTGGAGAAGTACAGTGAACCTTTCTTGTCTTTCTGTCAGCAACTCTTCACACTAAATTATTCCTATTTTGGGTTTTCTCACAGTCAGCGTTTATTGCCATGCTGATTCTTCGCTTCATGACTTTGCATTATTTCTAACACAGGGTGAAGACTGCGCCACAATGTGCCCTCCTGGTCTATATGGACCAAGCTGCATGTCCACCTGCTCCTGTCATAATCACGCATCCTGTTCGCCAATAGATGGTTCCTGCATCTGCCGGGAAGGTACAGCAGAACTTGCTAAAGTTTCAGAGCAGCTGCTTATATATTTCTTATGAATTCTGTTAGTCTGTCAATACCCAATACTTTGAGTCAGTCTGTGGCACCAAAGGAGATATAAAACTTTAAAATGAATCATGAATACTTGCTTTAAAAAGACCGAATAATGTCCTTTAACACTGACACTTTGGGCTTTAGAAAACATTGCTACAGTAGACATAATTACTTTCTTAAGGACTGTTTTCATTGGCTTGTTATTGTGTATTTATGGTAGAGAGATCACCTCAGTGCTCAAGTTATTAATGAACTAATGGATTTAGTTTAATCTATGATTCATCATGCACCTAATCACAGGTTGCTCGTGGTCGTTAAATTTCAGTAATCTGATTTGTATGCTCTAACATGTCTTAAATACAACAGGTATTAAAAACTGATTGGATTTAGTACTTGGCTGAAGCCCTCTGTAAATAATTAATATGAAGCCAGTGGCCTATTGCACAAGAAAACTTTGGGTATAAAGGTAACAAATCCAACGGAAGTCAAAAATATAAAGCAGCTGTAAAAGCCCCAAGAAACACCTGCCATTACTCAGTTTTTTGTTTGTTTTTTTAAATTGGAAACATCAACAGCTCAGCCCCAGCATGACATTACATAAAATAGGTCAAAATTGCATTAATCATGTTGAAACCTGCAGAAGGAAAGTGGTAGTATTGTTGTTGGGTTGTATAAACCGTCATAAATGTAAACCAGTGCAGCTGCAACTATAATGCTTTATGTTCAGTTGGAGGTATTTCCTCTTTCCGTAGGGTGGCAGGGTGTGGAATGCTCCATCCTCTGCTCCAGCGGTACGTGGGGTCTGGGTTGTAATCACACATGCTTATGTGGGAACGGAGCCGCCTGTGATCCTATCGATGGCATCTGTACATGTTCCCCCGGGTGGAGGGGAGAGCACTGCGATGAGTCCTGCCCTGTAAGTCTATCCTAATCATGTAGACCCTGAACTTTACAGAATGTTTTATTTCATTGTGAGTTTTTATGATTCTCAGGATGGCACTTATGGATTGGAGTGCCGTGAGCGTTGTGACTGCAGCCACGCTGACGGCTGTGACCCTGTGAGTGGCTACTGTCGATGCCATCCAGGCTGGACAGGTCAGTACTGCATCTAAAGCACAAATCACCTCTGAGATCTCAACTGTATTCATTTGTAATGCTCAGCAGCAGAAAATCAGAGATGTCACGTGTTAGTTACACTCACAGAAAACTATGCCAGGGGATTTATGGTTTATGTTTTACAGTATGTTTACAGATTGTCTAAGCAATGTTTTGTTAATTAAACGTTCAATTTATTTTGCTGCTGAGCCTGCGGCATATGTGAGTGAGAGATGTTGAGAATTGAGCTCTAAATTAATTCTCTTTGCAAACCCACCGGATGCCAGTCATGCTTACATAGCAACTATTCTTCTTTGTACGCAGTGCTGAAGTGACTCATCAGTTTAACGCTTTGACACCGGTTTATCTTTAGCCACCCAGGTTTTCAACTCTGAACTTTTCTTAGTTTTGAGTGAACATATGTTTGTTACCTTTTTCTTGTCATTTCAAACATTTGCTTACAGGGAAAGAGCTGGGAGGTAGGAAGTGTGAATGTCACAGCAAGGGTGACGATCATTATGCTCTAAAATGAAGCGTCGCATCTGAATGTCAAATATAGGGGGCTAACCGAGGACCTGGTCTCTGAGCCTGGGTGGAGAGGTGCAGTCAGAAAGGGAATAGATTCAGCGGGAAAGGTCAAGCCTGTGAGCTCTTAGCAGCCCCCTCCACTCAGCCTCTTGAGCTTAGGGCATTTATTCTGGGAAACAATGTGGGTTTTATTATCTGCAAGAACGAAGCCAGTAAAACGGGCCTCTCATGCTCTGAATCCTGCACAGGTCGGGACCATCTGTCAGCCTTAATTGAGTCACCGGGGTGCAGGGCTGGGGGCAGCGTGCAGCCCAGCGGACTGGACAAACACACATATATACATAGTTGAATTGTAGAGCCTTGACAATGGATTCCCTGAAGAAAGGAGCACCTACAGACAGACGGCGGTGGGATTCGTCACAGATCTAAGTTATGGATTGGAGGAAATGGTTATTTACAGAAGCACTAGAGCTATTTTTGCTGTAAACACTGTCATATCAACAAGCACACAAGCTCCACATTTGGTTGTGCCACCCTGCTTTACTGTCAACTTTCTGTTTTGTTTCCTTTTTGGGGTTTGCCATTAACTGTCCAAACCCCTGAGTGCAGGAGTGTGTGCGTGTCAGTGGCTAAGCTGTTTGTGACCCACACAGTTGGTGTGTTGCTCATCTGTCGTAAGCCTGACATCAGCCATTGGCTAGATGCGGGGTCTTCTTACACATTCATGTTAAACAGGGCGTTTTTTGTAAAGCTATGCTGGTGCATGTGGTATAGGGACGGTAATGTGACTGTGTGTTTACATGCACTGAGAGATATAGAAAGTTAAAGAGGGAGAGAGGGAGGTTTGCTCTTCTCTGCTCACTTGGTACAAATTGGATGGAGGGACCTCTGGCACTTCTCAGCGAAAAGCCTCCTTTGAAGAGACTTCAGTTGTGGCTTCTTTCACTCTTTCTTCTTCACCCTCACTAGGCATCCAAAGCCCCTCTGTTTGTCACCATTAGACTGAAAAGTGCAATGCTCTGTCCGTATTCATTTTCTGACAGTAAAGGCAGCCACTGTTTTTTCTGCCTGGCCTAGCAGAACCTCAAACACACTTGCACCAGCCTCGCCCTCCTTTTGATGTCTACGGCTGGCCTTCTTAGTAAATCACTCCTACTATGCCCCCTGCTCATCAGCACTAACATTTCCTTTCCTGTACTCCAATTCACTCCTCAGGCACCCTGGTTGCTGTATAACATTAGTCCCTAGAGTTTAGAACAGGTTTAATTCAAAGGTACTGCACTAATGTGGCTTTAATGGTTGCACCATTCTCAGATATTCTCATTCAAAGGAAATTTCAAATGAGGCTTCAAACTATGGGCTGGTGCTTGAAAGGTTGCAGAGTTTGTGCACATGTGGGTATGAGACTTTATGTGTGAACATGCAAAAGCCTAGATTTTTTTTTTATTATATAAACCTCAGTGTATGGACAGAACATGTGATTTTACCCCTTAATTTGAAGGTATGGGTATTTCTGAGAGAGAGGACGTGCTGCACCGATGAGCATACTAATGTATTCATGTGTGGTGAGCGTCCAGTATGGATGCAGCGTTTTGTGCCAAACACACAGTGACACTTCCAGTATGTGGTGTTGTAGCCTGAGTACTTTCCCTGCAGCTCTGTACACTACCCCAGCTCTGCTGAAAGAGAATGGGAGACAAGCTCGGCCTCTCAGGAGACCCAACCCTGTTAATCAACACAGTGCACTGGCAGGGAGCCCCAGTCAGATCAAAAATAAAATACATTTGGAGAGAAGAAACAGAGTCTGAAAGGATGAGCTGAGCTAAAAAAGAATAAAAAACAGTCACACTCCAAACTGCAGTTTCTTCATTCGGAGCTAAAATCAATCGTGAATCCGTGCTGGGTGAATAACCCTGCACAGATCCATGTGATCAGGCATTGTGACAGTGAAGCGGGTCTTTTGATGATGTGCTTTTTCAGATGACAGGCTACTTAAAATATCAGAGTTCATCAGCCTTTGCTCTATAATTGCACATGTATTCAGGTAATTGTATACCTTTGAAAATTATCCATTCATCATTTATAATTCCAAGGGTTTCATATAGTTTGATTATAAAAATTATGAATATTGTTGAAATTAAACAACACTGGATATAGTTTTGTGCTGGAGTTATTTTAAAAGCCAACACCAAGATTTTAATTTTTAGTTGAGGTTTTTAGTTCCAAATATTAGTTGTTTGCCTCCATGTAATAGATGAAAGATATCTATGGTGGTCATTCCCTAGTCATTGTTTTCTCAGTGTGCTTTCGCTGAATATTCGTCATTGTAATGTGCCTGCAGGAATCCACTGTGATAATGTGTGCCCACAAGGCTTCTGGGGACCCAACTGTTCAGTCAGCTGCTCCTGTCAGAACGGAGGATCCTGCTCTCCTGAGGACGGCACATGTGTGTGTGCACCTGGCTACAGAGGGACCTCCTGTAAAAGAAGTGAGCTCCTTTCTTTTTCTTTCAGTAACCTTCTCTCCATGAGAATGTTTTTGAAGCATGGGCCAAAGCCTGAGACTTTGTCGCAGTATTGACCTTGTTATGATCCTTGAAGATGTGTTGAAGGGCAGAAGAAGCTGAAGAAAAGCACTCATGTGTCCATCGTAACTGCTCGAGTAGAAACCCTTCATCATGGCTATCACTTAATCATGCCATCTTTGCTCACACAGTACCACCCCACCACCCACCCACCCGAGACACACACTGTCATACAAACACATACACCGCTCACCCCTCAACCTCATCCTCAACAACAAACTCACAGTGGGAGATTCGCAGTCCTCGCCCAAGGCTCATCAGAGGGCGTTCTCACTGGGAGTGCTAGTTCTAGTTTCTGAGCGGGGTCTGTCTGAAGCCGCTCTCAAGTGATGAGCTCACTGATTGGGAGTGAAATTCACAGTCACAAACCTGTAAACATCAATTTGAACGAAACATAAGAGAGAGACTAAAACAAGCTGTGTCTGCCTGTGTTTGTTTGAGTGTGAGTGGAAATGATTACTCCCCCAAATTCAGTGTTTACACAGATAATATCCCTGTCAGGCGAAAACCCTCTAAGTGCTTCTTTACTGTTTATCCTGTTTAAACTTTAATTGAAGGATTGCTTGTTTCTCCAGATGCTGATGGAGGTGTGTCAAGATCAGACTTAGAGGAACTATATGTATGACTTCTACTTTAGAGGATGAAAAAACGGCCTTTAAGTATCAGTAGAGTTTCCACAGTATGTCAAAGATATCAGCACAGTATACTACAAAGATGCACACTGAGTTTAATCAAAGCTGGGGTCAACGTGTCACTGTGAATGTATGTGAACACTAGAGGGAGTTGTGAGTCCCTCTGTTGATGTAGAAAACTAACGCCCAGTCGAGAGTAACCCATAAAGACCCAGTTCTATTTTTGTGGCAGTTTCCACGTGATTTTTTCTTCTCTATTTTTGACTTTTCTTAACCCTTTATTAGGTAAGTGACTGTTTTTGGTCATTTCTGCATACATTACAAGACAGTGACAGCACCAGTTCCAGTGAGGACACTGAGTCCCCAATCTTAGTTTAAATGTTGTCTCCAGGGTCTGTAAGGTCCACCTCTGCATGAACAGTGAGTGTACCTGCTTTGTTAGGTATCATGAAGTAATGGTACTAATGTGAGTAATGATGTTCAAAGGGATTATGTGGATGTTGACAGGGGTCTGGATGAGCACTTATGTGGGTCTAATGGTAGAAGAATGTTCCTTTCACCTGTTATGTGTGTAAGGTGTTAGATTGCTTTTTTATATTTACTTGTTGGATTTTTTTTTTTTTTGCCACTTATGAGACAGGAACCAAATATGGTACCTTTATTGACCTTGATTTTTGACATAACAATAAAAGATTTGACAAATTTCACAAAAGTCATTAAGTCTTATTCTGTCCTCCAATAAGACAAAAGTTGAAATGTTGAATTTCAGAATATTTCTGTATGTGACCTGTAAAGAGTTAAGTGATTTTTCATCATTTATTCTAATTTTTTGCTCAGTATCTTTGCTTTCTTAAGCAAAAATCAGGTATTTACCTATATTTAATCCAAAGTAAAGTTATTATATGAGAAACAGAAAAAACTGAAGGAAAAACTGACTTTTTCAGTAAAAATATATTAAATGAACATAAAAACAAGTGTCTCTATCCACTCTTATTGATCAAACTCCATGGATTTTACTGGTGAATTACTATGGAGCCTCTGAACACCCAAATGGGTCATATCTGATGACCATGAAAAGCTGACAAAGTGCATTTTATGCCATTATTTACATGGATTGATAGAATTGATGGATCAACAGTGGTTTAACTTTTAATATTAGTAAATGTTTTTAGTCGCCAGTGGATGTAGAGGTCTTTATGGGTTAAGAACCAATTGGAAACAACTTTTACAGTTAAAGAAGGTGACTAAGTACAGGAAGTATAGTGCTGTTTCATCACCGGATGCAGCTATAGAGCAAAAGAATCAAGGTTGATGCTAAAATTGCACCATTTCATCTCCACTGTTGAGTTTGACTATGAGGTTTACAATGTATATTTTTGATATAAAGTTATTATGTGATTTATATTATCTTTTCTATGTTTCTCATTTGCTGACCCACAGTTCAGACTAAAATTTGACTAAGTTTTGACCTTGGTTGGTTGATTCCAAATAGACCTTTAATGCAGTTACTTACAACACAAACCACATAAAAAACAGCCGTGATTTGTGTTTTTACATTTTTGCATTTATGTTTTACTGTGGCTGTTTTAAATCCAAACAGAGCCAAAATAACAGAGATATAATGTAAATTATTGGCTGCTGTTGCAGATAAAGACTATGAGAGCAGTGTTATTTTGATTGTCTGTGAGTTTGTGTTTGAAGGAAAAACTTGATGATACAACATCACAGATAATTCAGTGAGTGATACAGTCTGTGGATACATAGCGTGGGTTGGTGGTTTTGATAGCCATGAGTGTATTCTTGATTTTCTAGAATATCAATACTACATATTGATATTTTTTATTGTTACAAACTAAAAAGTCCAAACAAAGCTGAACTTTTGGCCAAACACAGATCTGCTCATTTGTCAAAGTTTACCTGTTAAAGTATTTATTTTTTGAGCATTTCCATCATAATTGTTATGTTTAAATTGGCATTGCCCCAAATCACTGGGAAAATTAATGTATAATATTCAGTGTTGAAGTTAATATTCATTTTTAATACAACCTGAAGTCTTTTTATGTAAATGTAATTATGTTTAAACTACATTTGAATAGCCTGGTATAGTTCACCTTCTTTCAATAAAACAAGTATTATTAACACTTACTTGTTTTTCTTGACATTTATAGATCATCAAGCTACTCTCAAGACTTTACATAAAACAGACTTTCACGATTCTCTTAACTCTTTTACTATTCCATCTCTGGCAGCAGACGAAATGAGAAGGATTACAATAAAACTTCTCTGCTCTCTGCCTCCCATTGCAGTCTCTTCATGTCTATTCTGCTTTAATAGTTCCAGCCTTGATTTTTTTTTCAGTGTTCCCTTGATCACTCTTGTCATGCCCTGTTTGGTTATTATATACCTCTTGTTCCACCCACGTTGTTGACTGAATCCCTCTCCTCTTCCTGCCATGCTCTGCGGGCTGCAGTCTGCTCTCCAGGGTTCTACGGGCACCGCTGCAGCCAGTCGTGCCCACAGTGTGTGCACAGCACTGGGCCGTGTCATCACGTCACGGGCCACTGTGAATGTCTGTCCGGCTTCTCTGGCTCCTTGTGCAACCAAGGCAAGTAGTCTTTTTATGTTCCTTTGACCTTCTTCTTTTTTTCTTTTTTTCTTTTTTTTTTGCCTTTTCACTTACTACAACACATTTCATTTACTTTGCAGTTGTAGTCACTACATCTTGAAAAGGGTACGTAAAGTTTATATACATGACTTGACACTGTGTCTGGACAAGAACTAAACAAAATCTGCAGGGAAAAATACAGTAAAATATTAACCCTGTAACACCTGACCCATTAAAAACAAGCCACAAAAATCAAATTTTTTGGACTTGAAATGTTCATTAGCCCTCATAAAATAATCCAAACAAAAATGTTGCCAGATCATTTTGTTTATGATTTATTTTTTGTATCACGCTTGATAAATTTGGCGTTTTTCACAACTTTTTGCTCACAACAACAAAACATTATATTATATATGGTAAAATACATTGTACTAGTAACATTTTGAAAACATAGAACACTTCAGGTAGGTTTTTTTTTTTTTTTACATTAAACCTTTTAAAACCTTTTTATTTCTCTTGAATGGCAACATGATTTTAATATTTTGAAATTTTCAACTGAATAATAATATAAATGTTCTTCTTCACGTAACCTTTTTTTTTTTAAATTACCAGACTTGTGTGTATTGGATGAGTTAACATTAGCGCCCATATGAAAAGGAAAAAAAAAAAACATCCTTCCACTGTCTGTAGTGAGATAATACTCTAACAGGGAACAGAAAACACATATCGGGTCATATACAACAAGTTTTTAAGGAAAATATTAATCTTGATAAGATAAAGATCTCAGAACCTGGCACAGCAAAATTACACTAATGGCTTTATATGGTTAAACACAGAGCATTTAAAGATGGT
Organism: Fowleria isostigma; assembly: GCA_029814645.1. Classification (NCBI taxonomy): domain Eukaryota; kingdom Metazoa; phylum Chordata; class Actinopteri; order Kurtiformes; family Apogonidae; genus Fowleria; species Fowleria isostigma. Next base: position 16,849,765 of record JAPTGZ010000023.1, on the reverse strand, counting down.
TTAGTGTCTAGAATGAGGCTACGTTTACACGAAGACGGTCTTAACAGAAGACGCAAAAGTCGCGTCGCGTCTTCACTTATTATTCCGCGTTTA
>JAPTGZ010000023.1:16788494-16810255 GCA_029814645.1 Fowleria isostigma | reverse complement strand
TATATTAAATTTAATACTGTTCATTTCATTCATTGTGGTGATTAATCAGGGCAAATTTTTAAAAAAAAAATGGCACTCTTACTGTGGCTGATTAACCTTTAATCTCAGTATTATCTTTTGCAAACTTCATTTTATCTGAATTGCAAATACAGTGTAGTCATGTCAGGCTGTTTGGAGCTCTGTTTCCTTATGTGGTTAGAAAAATCAGCAGCCAAAACCACTTTTGTGTGAACAGTATGTTCTCTTGTACTATTTGCCACTGTTTTTTTTTGCCTTTGTTTTCTTGCAGTGTACACAGTAAATAGGTCAGTAGGTCTTGCTTATTTGCTTACACGGTGCACATGTTGTGTTTCCTCAGGTGGTCAGTTGAACCGTGAGGATTTGCAGATGGAGCACACAGTGACTGACAGTGAGCTTAATGGTGGAAAAAGCCTTCAAACTCTGGAGCTGGAGATCCAGGAGGCCTTCCTGCGCTTCATGGCAGCCATCTTGCGAGGCTACCGCACCTACTTATTGCCCATCACACAAGCCCCTTCAGAAAAGACAACAGATGCCAGTTCACTATTTGACCTACAAGGTACGCTTCAGTGTGTCACTAATCACTGATGTGCTTTGTAGGGGATGACATCCTAAATGCTGCTGTTTCAATGTTTGGCTTAAAACTCCACTGTAATGACTGTTATATTTTAACCTCAAGCCTCCTTGGAAATTAGGGCTGTGAGAATCCAGAAGGATTACAGCACTGTCCCAGCACATCTGTGTTCTCTTATGCAACCTAAACAGCTGTGAACAACTCGTTCACGCCACAGTTTTAATTTCCTGTAAATGTTGGTTAAGTCTGTGTCATGACCTCTGCAGCAGTTTTGATAAGTTATCATTGGGGGTCATGACTGTCACACGCATATAAATGTCAACTTTTCATATTTGTCAGTACATAATATATTTGTGTATTTCATAGGCTTCTTGAAGAGCAGAGATCGCTCCCATCAGCGGTTTTACTCCCTCATGATGAAGACTCAAATGTTCAGCCGGTTCATAGAGGAGTGTTCGTTTGTCAGCGATAAAGATGCCAGCCTGGCTTTCTTTGATGAGTGTGTTGATAAGGTGAGGATTGCAATTAATCTCTTTATTGATTTTCTGTTTCCTTTGCAGTTCATCATAAGAATGGGATCATTGTGCTGTGTAAGAACAACACTCCAATAACAAAATCTGGCCTGGCCGCAACCCATTTGTTGAAGTTTAATACATTTAGAGGAAAGATTAATGTCATGTAGGGTTTTCAATTAAGATGTCTTATGGCGGCATTGGTTTAATTTGATGCTATTGGCAGAACTAATAAGCAAACAACAGGAACTAATAGAATTAAACATAGAGTAATTAACACTCCGACATCTCCCTTGAGCTAGTTATTATATAAATCAGCTCTAAGCCGTTCTCGTCTCTAATTTGTTGCTCTGTTCTATCTTCTATCTTTATTCTATCTAAAAGTGTTTTTTTTCTCGTGTTTTGGTGTCTCTTATTTTTCCTTATTTTTAACTTTCCTGATTTTCTGCTCTGTGTCTTCCCCTACTGCTGCTGTTTCTGTTTGTGATCATGTCCTATTGCTACTAGCTTTTCACCACTGGAGGCAAGGTAAGCTCTCAGAGACTAAAATTAGACCTGTTTTGTCAAGATTTAAACTGTAAACCTTAGCAACAATACTTATTTGACATTTGTTTTATTATATTTCAGCTTAATTTCTGTAATTTGTAGTTTGAGGTGACTCAGCTCAAAGTGCTGTGTGTATGTACTTACTTTAGAGGAATCAAAGACAGAGAAGGAGACAGTGAAGCATAAAGTGCAAATGTGATGATATGCATTAGCTGTCTGTGCAGGTCAGCAATTATTGAACCAAGTGCTATTAGAATGAACTGCACAGATAGGCTTCAGGTTATGCAGAACCATAATAGAGGTGATGCTGAGACAGTGATTAATTATTAGTGATGGCCACTGGCTAAGATCATTTCTCTATGTCATGTCCTGACTCCAAAGGCCTTTCTAAAATAGTTTATAGAAGACAAGACAAGAAAAGACACACATCCTATATGAGCTTAGCTGTTGGCGTCTTCTGGGATCTGGACTCGTCTTGCTCATTCTCTATTAGTGAGAAACATTTGGAAAATTGTCAGCTCTTATGGACACAATGTGCCTGTGCATGTTTTGCAATATGTACAAAAAAAAAAAGACAAAAAACCTCCTCCCTTTCCAAAAAAAAAAAGAAAAAGTCTCTATGCTTGCACACTTGTGCAATCAGGAAGCAACTCTTGCATCCTGCACAGAGAGTTGAATCTCCTGTATGAGTGGTCATTGTGGTTATTATTGAGAAGTGGAAGCATTGATTCATAAAGCGTCACTGTTGCTGAAGTTGACAACAAGTGCGTGATTGAGAAAGACCTCTTGAGTGTAAGAGGAAGGGCAACAAGCAGAGAAACACTGAGGAGAATCGAAGCGAGGGCAAACAGGTCAGTGACAGTCAATTGAGTGAATCATCCACTTGACTGAGTGGAACAAACCCTGTAACACAGAAACAGTGGTGAGCTATTCAGCTGCTGCTATAATGTTAATATTTTTGTAAAGCGTATGCTATGATAAGCTGGTAATCAGTTCAGATAAGCCAAGTGACTATGGATCAGGATAACAGGCGTTTTATGATATCCCAGACACTTTTTCCTAAAATAGATCAGTTGGGTTTTATCTTTCCGTGTGGCTTTGTATTGGTGCCACTGTCGTTAAACAGACAGGGTATTTTTTATCAAGTCAACACATCATGACAAACCCACAAAAAAAAATGGGGGTGGGGTAAATTAGTCTATAAGTAATTTGACTGACCTGTTTGCAGAGGTTGGCCACCTGGTGCCCCTCGAAAACAAATTTGGGATGGGGGGGGGGATTATTATTATATATAAATAAAGTGACAGACCTGCTTGGATTTTCATGAGGCCAGAACTGGTTTAACAAATGGAGAAAATACCCATATTTATGCCAGTACACACCAGTAGGTTGACAGCTCTTTGACTGCACGTGGTTCACAATGATAACATTAATATAAAAAAAAAAAAAAAGGTGAAAATACACAAAACAGTTGAATGCAAAGTAACCAAACATAATATTGATTAATAAAAAAACACTACATCAAAATAGAATATTTCTTCCTCAGTCTGTCAAACGGTGGTTTGATAGTTAACCACATCTGCCATCACACAGCTGTCAGCCCATTTCTTTGTGCATTATGCATAAATATGGGTGCATTTTCTACTTTTTAAACCTGATCGCATAAATATCTGAGTAAAACCTCAAAATGATAAATTAATAAAAACATTTTTGGTTCGAAGGTGTTTCCTTTGTTCAAGGATGGACTCAGAAACCCTTGTGCATGTGCGGCAGTACTGAGCATGTACTCGATAACACCAGTAAAGCCTGTTGAATTGTCACTCATGTCTTTTTCTTGTCAAACTAGATGGACAGTGAACGTCCAGAGGACACCAAACTGATTGAACTGGATGAATCCCACCACAGTGAGCACACAGTCTACATCAACCCTCCAGAGCTGCCCCCCCTTCCAGAGGGACAAGAGCATCCTCTGTGTTACAGGTAACCCACTACCCATCGACCTCTGTCTGCCATACCCTGAAAGGCCATTTCTTTGACTCAATTGTACACAGACACACACTTCAAAAGCACTTCTCACCAACAATGGGTGCACACAGTGTTCCCTCGGAGGACAGACTCAGAGTAAATTGCCTCTATTGTGAGGAATTTGTCACTGCTGTAGGGCTTTGTGATTATTTTGAGCCGGAACACATCTCTTTTGGATTTTTATGGTAGCGCACAAGCTTCCAGGGTGTCACAGCCAAGTCATTGTACATGTGGCTTGGCTCGCAAGTGTTTATTTGGGATAAGTATGATTGATGTCTATTTTAGTGTATGTGTCAGTCTCTGAGAGAGTTTATATTTTATGTAGCTACTCCGGCTTTCCTGTGCTGAATGCTGAGCTTCTGGAGCCGCTGGAAGGACCAAATCCTCCATCAGCAGGCTTGACCTCACGCCACAGCAGCCCAGCCAGCCCTACAGCCATCTTCAGACGCTCCAAACAGGTCAGCAGTGGCAAGACGATGGTTTTTGTTAAAATCAGAGAATAATTATGTTGATTTAAAAAAAAAAATTTTTTTTTTAAATAATTGTTACCTCATTATAGAGGTTTTCTATTGTGGGAGCACACAACTGTAAGAAAACATGACTGTGAATTGTGTTGTTGTTTTTTTTCCCCAGTTTTCATTCATTATTGATTCTTGTAATCCTAGGTTTATGAATTTAACTTCATGTTGCTCACATGTTGTACTATGTAATATGAATGTAACTTGAAAATCTGGTTAAGAAAGATAAATTATCTCTACTTCTATGTCTCAGGAGATAAAACTGGCTCAGAAGATGGCAAAAACCCATTCATCTATGCCTCAGATGTGGTCCAAGTGTCTGCTGCGCCACTGTTATGGCCTGTGGTATATCTGCCTACCAGGCTTTGTCAGTACCTGCCACTCTAAGGTTCGGGCTCTGCGCATGGCTTATGATGTGCTAAGGAAGATGCAAGACAAGAATCTGCAGGCACCTGATGAAGTATGAAAAAACACATATATACTGTTAAATCAGCGTATATATTTATTTATTAAAATTTTAAATCTGTTTTTTCTTCCAAGGTGTGCTACCGTGTATTGCTGCAGCTGTGTGGCCAGTACAGTCAGCCTGTTCTGGCTGTCAGAGTGCTGTTTGAGATGAAGAAGGCAGGAGTTCAGCCCAATGCCATCACTTATGGGTACTACAACAAGGTCTGTACCATCTACGTCCATAATGTACATGCATGGCAGTCTTAAACTAAATAATTCAATCTGAAAGTATGAGCACACTTGCATATTCTTGCTGCAGGCGGTGTTGGAGAGCACTTGGCCCTCCACCACCAGAGGAGGCTACTTTATGTGGGGAAAGCTGAGGAACGTTGTCCTTGGTGTGGCCCAGTTCAAGCAAGCAGGAAAAAAACAACAGGCTCTGCGCAGAGATCCTCAGCTCTCAGGTAAGAGCAATAATATCCTGGGTAATATTCAGCTTCTACCCATAACCTGACAACTTCAAATTTGCACAATGATAAATGAGCTAATGGTTGTGCTGTTACTTCAAGTAAAATTAAGAAATAAAATGGTGAATAAATACATTAAAAAATAACACATAGTACTTTTAAAACACACATGTTAATGCTTCTAATAAATTAACCCTTAAAGACCAAACAGCCACCGATGACCAAAGTCATCTACTAATCTAAACTGTTTAATACCTGTTGATTCACTAATCCTATTAATCCATGTAAATAATTGGTGTAAAATGCAGTTTTTCATCTTTTCATGGTCATCAGACATGACTCATTTAAAAGTTCAGCAGCTCGATGATTACTGGGAAATATCGTCATCTTCTATAACACTGATCACCAGTAAAACCCATAGAGTCGGATCAGTGACAGTGGATGGACTTGGTTTATGTTCAGTTGATCATATATTTTGCTGAAAAAGTGACCTTTTCTTTAGATTTCTCTGTTTCTGATAAAATAATCCTTAACTTTAATCTGAGCTTTTATGGACATCTACATGATCAGTAAATTAAATATGGGAAAATGCCTGATTTTACACTGTGAAAATAAAAATACAGAGGATAATATTTGGATAAATGATGATAAATCACTTAAGAAAAGTTGAATATAGAATAAAGACCATAACGTGCTTGCAACTGAAAACCCTCGGCCTTGAGTGCAGCCTGAGTACATGCAGATATTCACAGAGTAGGGGTGTAATGGTACAGGAAAATGTTGGTTCAGTATGTTTTCAGTACAGGGGTCTTTGGTTCCACACATATTTGATACATTCTTGTGACAGAGAGGGACACCAATGATGGGGGGGGGGAGGCTACCTTGAGGGACACAAAACATTTGTACAAAATATAGATCATTCATTTGTGCATTAACAGACACCCCCACATGTTATGAATTTATATATTTTAAAATGTTCAATGATTGTTTACAGTAAGCACTGTAATTTACTGAGTGTTCTTGAACGCCTCACACCGATGTTGAACGTAATGCACAATAACAAGCAGCAGAGACAAAGAAACAGAGAGGAAGAAAGGACGTTCACCTGATTTGATAACTTCAGTGAAAAAACAAAAATGTTTGTGCTATAAAGTACCCAGTGGACTCTTCTGTGACACAAAGCTGCAACATATGGAAAAACAGAAAGTGAAACCGAACATGCTTCCAACATGCAAGTGAACGAGTTCAAATTAAGAGTTGGATTCCCTCACCAACCGAGGTTTCTTGCCTCACACTGAATGGATAGAGTAAACTGCACAGCTGTCCTTCACCAGTGTGTGTGTTCTTCACATAAACTACATGTATTTGTTAGATACACCTCTGTATTGTATCTACGACCCCAAACCCAAACAGTCCGAGTGCATAGCTACACCCCTACCGAGCGTACACAGCCGACTTTTTTTTTCATTTTTTTCATTTTCATTTATTTTGTTTGTGTTGGACTGCCCATAGTGGCCTGACATCACTGCATGCCAAAGTTTTTGGATATGGACAGATGGACAGACAGACGGATGGACAATGAACCAACGACAATACCCTGGCCAAAGTTTCTGGATATGGACAGACGGACGGACAGACGACAAACCAAGGACAATACCTTGGCATGCCCTAGGCATGGCCGAGGGTAATAAAAACTATTTTAGAACGGTCACATAAGTAGCACTAAATCTTTGGGAGTTAATCATCTTCATATCATCATGCAGCTGCAACAGCCTTAAAATATTTCACACAATCATTGCCAAATACTGTCAAACTAACAGCGTTACACCCTCACTGAGATACACTATCAGTTCATAGTATTACACCAAAAACATCATCTTGTGTTAAATTATACCACATTTTGAGGTGCGGGATTCCATTTTTATCTGTACACAAATTTAGTAAGTTGTTCTCCCCTCCTGTTGTTCATAATGGATTAAGATGTAAATAACTTGATCTTGAGGGAGAAGCTTGTTCCAGTTTCGTTCCTGGTCTCATAATAAAAATTATACCAACTCCTACCTCCTTCAGCTCATATTGTTCCCAACCTGCACATTTTAATGATTCTAATTAAACATAGTGAAGAGGTTTTCCTCCCCAGCAGTCTCAGTGCACATGTTGGTCTTGATCTTATTCCCTTAAGTCCCACAACAACACAGCGAGGCTCTCATTAGCATAATGATGTGTAGAGACATGTAAAGAGGGGCTGTAATGAACACATCATTCCTTCTTGCTGTAGATGTTGCATGCGACTTTGCCTTTATTTAAAGTGGACAAAATCCCCCAAAATTATGTTATTATGCCAAGTGTATTTACAATTTTTAAAAAACCAAATTTGCATTTTAATAATGTAAGCCTTTGCTCTTCTTTGAGATAAAAATAAGTGAAATTTGGATTCTGTTTTTGTTCTCTGACTTGCTTTTATGTTGAATCATGATGACAACTGTCTGGCATCCGAAGCATTTCTGCATCCTTGAAGTGAATGATGATGATTACAGCAGCGTTCAAAGTGTTTACATAGTGATCTTAAACCATCTGGGCTCTTGTCACATTACTGCATTTGTTCCTCATTGGTTTTAACCTTTCTTCCTTTCTCTTCTCTGTTATCTCCTTTCAGATGGCAGCGATCTCGACACCGTCAGTCATGGCAGTTTGGACAGTGTTAATTACTCTGCTGAACGCACTTCCATTGACACAGACTTCACTAAAATGGACTCCAGTGATGATGGATTTAGCACAGGTACAAAGGCAAATTTACAACTTTTTCTAAATACAATATATCAGTTATTCCTTAATTATTCCCTCTCCTTGTAACTTTGCATGTCTGTGTAACTCGTGGTTTCATTTTATTTTCCAAATTATGATTGGAAGCAGTACATGATCAGTAGTCATTTATCTTAAATTTCTCTTTCTAGTATTTTTAGCACCTGACAACAAATGATGTAAAGTCTTCATGTAGCAAGAAATGCATCAAAACCCTGTCACCTTAAAAGTTTTGTATTTTCACTCACAAATGACCAATCAGAAAGTATATTGCAGCACATAAATAACACTATCAAGTAAATAATAAATAAATGAAATATAGAAAATTGGGAAAAGGGCTGATTATAGTGTAATTAGAATAAGTGTAATTTTATAATGATTTGGGAATATGTAAATTAGGCAATCAGCAGGAGACATGCATTTCAATATCTGCAGATAACGGCAAAATAATTCTTATAAAAAGATATGTAAAACATCTGCACTACGATGAATGATTTTAAGTTACTTTAAGGAACTGACATGGGACTTTTTGATCAGTAGAAAAAGATGGGGTAGGAGGCGGGAATATATTAGCTGTGCTTCATCCCACTCTTTTGTAAATGTTTTTGGGGTTTTTTGTATTTCTTTTTTTTTTTTTTTTACATTTTTTCCCCTGTTCTTGTTTTATTTTTTGAAATAAATAAATAAAATGATTTAGTTTATTTCGGGCTTATGCACTCCACGTACAGTGGTAATCATGTACCATGTTCAATACTGTTCATATAATTTCATACCTGTGTACACAGACATACATGGAAGAAGAAAAGAAAAAAGAAAAGAAAAGGATGATATGAGATGATATGATATGATATGATACGATATGATACTTTTGGACATAAGGATATTCACAGATTACAACATCTTATCTGTTGTACTTTTCCCATAATTGCCACATGTACAGATACAACTTTTCTTAACATTCAGATTATTTCTCTCTAAATATCACAAGTTTGTTCTTGCAATATTTCTACTCTTTTTTCCCAAAAAAATACCATTCTATTGTGATATCATGACTTTTTTCTCAAAATGTTATAGCTTTATTCTCCAAATCTAATTTTCTTTATTATTCATTGTGATCCTAATCCCCCTTTGTGCTACACACTGTGATGAGAGCAAGTTTTTTTTTTTTTTAATGAACTGACTAGTCCAGACAGACAGACCATATTTTTACACACTTTGTCAGGTCTATCATCTCATACGTTTTTTCCTATTCCTCAGTGGGAAAAAGATAACTCAAGCAGACATAGCAGAGAGATGAATATAAAGTGCAGAAATAAGGTTGGACTTTCTTGTAATTTGACCTTGTGATTATGATCCAAGGTTTCAAAGATGATATTTCACTTTTGTCTTTCTATTCTGGGAGCGTTGCGTGCTGTAGGCAGTAGGGAATAGAACTATGGTCTGTTGAACGAACAACTGTCACATCACTTGTCTCTTGTGAACAATTCATGGAGACTTAATACTGTGAGATTGAGACTTCACTCTGCTCTGTGTGAAAGACAAACAGTAAAGACAGTGTAAAAAAAATGAAAGTCTGTCTTTGTTTTCAGGTGGACAGTCAGACCATGGCTATGATTCATTATCCAAAGAAGAGGAGCGGATGTGCAGCAGAGACACTGACAACACACCGCTGTTGGTAGACAAAGGACCACGGCCATCCAGTGAGTTATGGATTAGTCTAATCTTTGACTCTTAATGACCATTTTGGCAGAAGAGAATCACAGCTCATTTGCAGCAAAATTAATGTTCTCTCTCTAAAAGCTGGAGTAGCATGTCCTAGTGTGGGTGTGAGGCATTTTCCATCCTTCCATTTGCTGTTATATTTAGATGTTTTTGGAAAAACAAATTCTGCTGATGGATGAACATGTTATGCAACCAGGCAGTTGTCTGTCAGGATTTCTTTTCATTTCACACATTTATATAATAAAGTACACTTGTGTTTTACGTAATGTCAGCTTTTACAATCTAGCACCTGATGAGTTTGGCTTTCACTTAAAAGGGTTATATGTAGTGTTTCTGTTCTCACAGGTTAAATGAATGACCTAAACTATCATTAGAGTGTTTAGGATGAGGGGCTCTGAAATTATGCCAAAGCTGTCAATGTAGTGGATTGTACAGATATGAACTGTCTAACAGATTTATCTGTATTTTCTGCCTAAAAACAGAACTAAACTAACAGAATTATGATGTAAACAGATGTCTTCAACGTTTTTCAGGCCAAGGACCCCCAAACTGATGGAGATAGAGCAGGGGCCCTCTGCTACATATATAGTATTTAATTTTATTTTATAATAAACTAGTCATAGTTGAAGACCTCTGACGTAAACCATCAGCTGAGGCAGCTCATGAAAATGATGACAGTGTTATTTTGACTGACTGAGTTTTAGTTTGAAGAAGAAAACTTGATGATAACATAATATAGCTGTGTGTAAACAATGAGCTTTATGCTTTATTCACTGAGTGACAAAATCTGTAGACATATAGCATTTGGTTTGTTGGTGGTTTTGGTCGTAAAATGTGTGTTGTGGTATGTGACACTCTACTGTGGAAAGTTTGGATTATCACTACTACATAGAACCCCTTTAAGCCCCATGCAACATTATTTTAGAAATAGGAGAAAAAATATAACACAATGATTTTAATATGTGTTTATCATTAATGTGTATGTGTTAATGCTTGTTACTTCCCTTCCTCATTAATCATCCAGATCATTTTTATTCATCTAACAATTTAAATTTTTCCATAAATGAAATGATAGTTAGATTGTCTGCAAGAAATGCAAAATTAAAGCTGAATGTAATATACAGTATAAATTGCAAGTCTTTAAAGTGTGTTGCTATTTTACATCTTCAGCATCTGAGACTGATGTTCCAGTGAGCGGTACCTCTCCTTCAAATACAAACTGTAAATCTGCAGATGCCAGTGGAGGTGAGTTATTTTGAAAAATAGTCATGAACAAGTGTGTCTTCATGTCTTTACTCTAGTGTTTAATCAGCTGAGATTTAAAAACACTCCTTTGTGGGGGTTTTTTCCACAGGTAATGACATTAGGCTTGTTTCCAGTTCGTCTGCTGACACCATTCTATGTGGTATTCAGCCAAAAACAGAGCGGCCAAAGTCTCTCGACCTATCTGGACAGGGCTCAGTGAGGCTCACCGTCCCCCACCTCGGCTCCATGAAGCAGCACCACCTGGTTGTGGACAGGCTGCACGAGGTCGAGGAGGAGGAGACGGACGTTGAGAAGAGTAAAAACAAACCGTTAGCAGAGAGGAGTGTGAGCTGTACTGTTGGGACAGTGACAAGGACAGGTATTGAAATGGGGTTTGATCCACTGTCAATGATGGCGACAGAGACAGAAAAGGAGTGTGAGCAGGACAGCAGCAGCACGCCAACGGCCCGCCACGACCTGGCCGAGGAGATCGAGATGTACATGAACAATACAAACAGCCCTCTGAGGAGCCGCACCCTCAGTATGGACCTACAAACCCCCTCCAGCCCCCTGTGTCATACCACCACGTCCCCTCACACCTCCCCCAGACCCGCCCCACTGCTCCGCTCCAACACACACCTCCCACTGCCTGTTAAATCCAAGGAGAAGCTCAGGCCGTCGCCGTCTCTCCCTCTGGGCATCAAAGACCGAGAAAGGCCGCCCTCTTTGATTTCACCTTCATCACCTACTCCCTCCACATCGTCTTTCTCCATGGACTCTCTGTTCACACCGACGCTGGACATCTTCAAGAGCAGCGTCATATCAGCAGGGAAGGGCGTGGCCGAGAAGGCCAGCCGCCTCTACTCACGTCTGTCGTCACAGACTTCACTGACACAGGTTAGTAGTGCATCACTGTTTATTAACAAATATTCTCAAAGGATTCAAGCAGTTATGGTCTCTGCATACCACTTTTTTATGTAACTATGTTTTATATACTATGTAATTGTCTCATTTCATTGTTTATTATTTTATTAATGTTTTACGATGACCTTGAGTATCCTGAAAGGAGCCTATAAATAAAATGTTTTATTATTATTATTGTTATTATTATTATTATTATTATTATTATTATTATTATTATTATTATTGTTGTTGTTGTTGTTGTTGTTCCAATATTATTATTATCATTATTATTATTTTTATGATCATCAGTATCTGATAAATAATGAAATAAATTTGTATAAGATGCATTATTATGAGTGAAGTTACCACAGTGTGTTGTAACTATCAGATTGGCTGCATGCCCAGAGTAAATACATAAAATAAATTAATTTGGGGGATGTACTGACATATATTAGCCATGATGAGATGTGGCAGTGGCTGATATTAACCTGTTGTTTTACAAATTATAAATACATTTTTGCTCATTTAAAAACAGCATTAGCGATATTTTAACCTGCTCAGGGCTACAAACCCATGATTTCCACAAGATTCTCACCTCAAGTACTGTGTTTGTCCAAGAAAAGGATATATGAAAATGATATATTTTCCTTGTTTGATTGTAAATGGTCTGTACTTATATATCGCTCTTCTACACACGCTAACAGTAAAAACAAAATGAATAAGCCAAGACACAAAGCAAAATGTCAGCATAAACTGGTGTATTCTTTCTTTATTTTTGTACAAGAAGTTATTAATTACAATTCTTCTAGTTCATGGTTAAAACTTGTTCAAATATTATTACTCATATGTTCTTTATTGTATTTGACAGTCAGTGTAAAGGAATCTCAACAAAGCTTTGTGTTGGAGTACCTACAAAACATAGTAGTTGACCCTGTGCTGGCTAATGCCTGCTTAGTACCCAATTGATTACAAGTGTTGATTTGGTCCTCTGTCACAGGATGTAAACTGTGACAGGATTAGCGTATCGTCACTGACCTCAGGAGAGGCAGACTGCTCCTCCCTGCTCGATAATGACTCCTGTCTGGACCCAGATGGCTTTACCTCACCCCAGCACGGCAATGTGTCTAGACTCAGGAGGAGCCCAGGTGTGGGTCATACGAACCTGAGCAGCCCCAGTACCCCCAACAGAGTGTTCAGACACAATTCTTTCTCTGGTTTGTTGCTTTAATTACTCTTTATATGCAAGATAGTTGTATTAAATCTGCTAGTTTTCAGTTCTTATTGATAAGAGTATTTGTACATATCAAAAGTTAAATAATAATAATGGCTTACAGCGATGCTTGTTGAACCAATGCTTTAACTGCACTATTACATTAGTTCACAAACACTTCTTGACAATCTAAATTTAGAGTAAGAGAAGAGCTCGGTAATGGAGAGACTCGGGTGTTCTGTGGGAATCTAGGCCATCAGGCATGAGGGCTGATTCAATGTGTAGGCTTTTGTGCACACAGCCACAGGCCCTATGCTTAACATAAATTGTGGACATGTACACGTGCATGCACACTCACGTGCACACCACCAGACACATTAAGTAAATGTAAAACAAAACGTCTATTGCAGACTTTAATTACAGAAAGACTTTAATTACAGAAAGGGGATGCTTCATGTTGTTCTGACATTAATACAAAATTTTGCTTTATAATTTAATACCAGTTCTCCATTTTTTTCTTCATATAATGAAATATTTATAGCTTTGATATTAGTGTTTAATCTCATCTTTGCCTGTGTATCTAACTGAATGAGCTTCCATCATATCCAGGTGGTTTGGCTCTTCCTTCAAAGTCTTCTCACACTCCAGATTCCTCCCCTGAAACCAGTCGCTTCCATCCTGCTCCAACTTACACCATAGAGGTAAGTCACCAACTTTTTTTTTACCTTCAGGGCAGGTATAGACACCGCTGTGCAAAGAAGACATCTAATAAAAATTCCATATAGCTTCTTTGCTTATAAAATATTTCAATTACTGATGATAGTCACTTTTTAACATCAGCACACAGCCCCTAACCTGAACTCAGTGCACACTATGAGGTACTTGGTGCTCCTTTTAGTGTAATGTTTTTATGTAAATGTTCTCTAATGTGTCCTGTTACAATGTGATTGTCTGAATATACTTCATTTAACAAAATAAATCAACCCATAAAGACCAGAACAGCCACTGGTAACCAAAACCATCTACTGATCTACAATGTTTAATAACTTCTGATCCACTAATCCTATCAATACATGTAAGTAATTAGTGTAAAATTCAGCCTGTTATCTTTTTATGACCCATATGGACATTCAGAGGCTCTGTAGTGAATGCGGAAACATGTCATCTTCTACAAATTTGATTGAGCAGACCCATGGAGTTTGATCAATGACAATGGATGGAGACACTGGGTTTAAGTTTAGTAATTGATATATTTGCTGATAAAGTCATTTTTTTCTTCAGTTTTCTCACTTTCTGATATAATGACCTTCAACTTTAATCTGAGGTTTTATGAACATCTACATGATCAGTCAGTTAAATATAGTAAAATACCTGATTTCACTTTAGAAAAATGCAAAATACAGAGGATAATAGCATAATAAATAGTGATAAACACTTAAAGTTAAATAGAGAGAAAACTTTATTTTTTTTAATTGCTACAAAAGTAGCACTGGGTCCTTCTGGGTTAAGAAACCATTTTAATTCAAATTACTTTAGAACTAAAATCTCTGATAAAACATTCAGTCATGGCTAAGAGTCTGATTGTTAACTTTTGTTGTTTCTTTTTATTAAAGGTGCTTATGTCCAGCTGCTCACTTTGTAAGACATGCGACTGTCTGGTGTACGATGAGGAGATCATGGCTGGATGGACAGCGAACGACTCCAACCTGAACAGTACTTGTCCATTCTGCGGCACAGCCTTTCTGCCTTTCCTCAATGTGGAAATCAAAGACCTGAGACCACAGAATGGGTAAATCCTTTACCAGTACCCAAAGACATCGGCTTATGTGTGGACACATACACAATAAACAGAATTTCCATTAATTTCACACTGAATTCAGTTGAAATATAAGATTATGTGTAGGAAGTCAGGGCAGGCAAAATGTCCACACATTGTACTGATAACTCAAAGCATTTTCATTAGGAATTTTCACAAAGCTAAACAAGGATCAACAATATAGATATTAATATATTCAACACATGGGTATTTTCAAACAACGTGACTGAGAGTCAGTTCAGTCTCAGATGGAACCAGCTGCAGTAGATTATTCCCACACAGGGGACAAAGCGTTCCATGGAAAAAGCAGAAACAACATCAAAATCAATATTCTACACACAGGTACACACAGAATGTAACGCATCAGAGGTTAAGTCAATATGCCACATAAAACCCAAAAACATTTCATAGTAAAATTTAGAGAGAAATAGAAAAACAGAAAATGATAAGAATAATAATCACAATACTTGTATTATAATAATAATTTTTTGCAGTTCTCCAAGATGCAAGCATTTATAACCAAAAGCATGTTTTGCAAAAATCACAATGACCTTAAAATTTGACCTTCAGCAACCCAAACCTTTAAAGTTGATCTTTGGTCCAAGTTAATGTTAAATCCAGAGTATTCACTCAATCTATCTTAGTATCTTATTGTTATAGTAGAAGTATAGAAGTATTTTTACCTCTAATGCTGCAAGAAGACAAAGAATTTTAAAAAATACAGATGAACTCAGATGGCAATTACCCATAAATTATATTTATAACTGCATATTAATAAATACTAATAAAGCAGGGATTAAATCATCTAGAGAGAACAATTATCTTTAAAAATACTACATAAAAATATGTCTGAAAATAGCAGACAAAAGATATTAGCTGCCTTCTCTTTATTTCTTCTGTTCTGTCTTTTTTTTTTAATGTCTTGTCACTCACACACACACGCACACACACACACACACACACACACACACACACACACACACACACACACACACACACATTCAGACACAACAGTTTACCCCCTTCCCCAGCCTCTTTAAGCACATCTGCTGTGTGTCTCCCCTCAGGTCTCCTAAGGAAACTAATCCTGTTATGGAGGAGGACACGTCTGCATCACTCAATCCTGAGGCCAGAACGTCAGTGGCAGACTGTGCAGCTCAGTCATCTTCAGCTCCCCCGCAGATCCTGGAGAGCAGCAGGAGTGCGGAGCCAGCTGTGAAGTCGGCGCCAGCCTCGGCCCCCTCCTCGGCTCCGGTGACGGTGCCCTACTTGAGTCCCCTGGTTCTGTGGAAGGAGCTGGAGAGCCTGCTGGTGAACGAGGGCGACCAGGCCATCTCATCCCCTAGTGTCGTCGACCAGCATCCCATTGTGTTTTGGAACCTGGTGTGGTACTTCAGAAGGCTGGAGCTACCAAGTAACCTGCCCGCTCTCATCCTGGGCTCTCAGCATTGTAACCATGGAGACCAGGTAAACATGCCACTGAGCTTCACTCAGTCACCTCGTGATTGAGTCACCTAATGCCTTTTTTCCACTGCACCTTTCTAGCAGGACTCGGCTCGACTGGACTCTACTCGGCGCAGTTTTAGTGCTTTTCCACTTCCACTTGTACCTAAAGCCTGTACTTTTCTTCGTACCACCTCTGCCGCGGTTCTATCTGGGCTGAGTCGGTACTGAAATTTCACTGCTGGCCACTGATTGGTCAGAGGGCGTGTCATCACACATGCACAAGGCATGAGCATAATGCACAGATGTCAAACTCCAGTCCTCGAAGGCTCGTGTCCTGCATGTTTTAGATATTTCTCTCTTCCGGCATGCCTGGTTCAATTAAGGATCAGCTCATCATCCAGCTCTGCAGAAGCCTGATAACGATGTAAGGGCTTCCAGATGTGGTGGAAGAGGAAAATATCTAAAACATGCAGGACACTGGCCCTTGAGGACCTGAGTGCAACACCCTGGTGTACTGCAAACACCATACAATGACAAGGTGATAGCAGAGAAGATCCTCAGATAGCCTCTATCATTTTCCATCATTTTACTCGTGGCTTGGCCCACATAGACCGCACCATTCAATGTGACACCTATTGTATATAAGACGTTACCTTACCATCAGACATCGTCTCTTGTCAGCTCTTATTCGCTGATCTTCATCTTCATACTTCCACATTGACTTTCATAACTTTCTTCTGCTTTCAAGCATGTTTAGTGTCTCCACTTGTATTCATTTCTGGCTCTCTCGTTTCACCTTTTCTGTGACAAAAAGCCACAGGCCGAGCAACAGGTACAGCTTCACCTTCATGTCATCCATTGTTGTTACTGTTTATGATACCAAAACTTGTTTTGAGGTTTGACTCCACTGACCACACCCATCTCATTTGCACTGAGGTGATACCAATTGCAGTGGAAAAGCAACAACACTGTACCAAACCGTGAAGAGCCAAGTCGAGCCAAGCCAAGCCAAGCTGGTACAATGCAGTGGAAAAAGGGCATAAGAGTGTTGAAAGCTTCAGTGGGCAGCATTATTGGCATTGCTGAACAAAAATGTACTTTGTTTTGTCATGTGATCTGCAATGAAAGAGACATGGGTCTCTCGGGTCTGTTCAGAAAACCTGTGATGGAACATTTTTGGCCAATCACAGGTCTTTTTGGGCATGACATAACCATTTGCTGTCAATACTCCATCGGCCACATCTCTACTGACCAGACTATAGCTTTAAAATATGTAAATTTTTACCTAACAACAACAATAACAACAAAAAAAAAATTATATAGATCAGGGGTGTCAAACTCATTTACATTCAGGAGTCACCTACAGCTCAAGTTAATCCATAAAGACCCAAACAGCCACTGACAACCCAAAAAATCTACTGATCTAAACTGTTTAATATCTGTTGATCCACTAATGTTATCAATCCCTGTAAATAATTGGTGTAAAATACAATTTTTCATCTTTTCATGGTCATCAGATATGACCCATGTGGACGCTCAGAGGCTTCATAGTAAAGGTGGAAACACCATCATCTTCTACAACATTGATTCACCAGTAAATCCCGTAGAGTTGGATCAATGACAGTGGATGGAGACATTTGTTCTAATGTTCATTTAATGATATCTTTGCATAAAAAGTCACTTTTTCCTCAGTTTTTTCTGTTTCTGATATAATAACCTTCCATTTTAATCTAAGCTTTAATGAGTACATGAAATAAAGGAAAATACATGATTTACAGCTCGTTGGCTCACATCGATGGTACTGAAGGTCCGAGCAGCCAAAATCTGAAAGTACTGAACATTCAAGCGTGTGGGTTTTTTTATTGCATAGGAAAGGGAATTTGAATGTTAAATACAGTTGTTGTTGTTGTTGTTGTTGTTGCAATGTTAAACTTTTTTAAAGATTGTTGAATGTTTTAGGTTCTAATAATGTCTTTAATTTAAAACAATTTGTGAGAAATTTACAAATTCTCACTGAAAAAACACAAACTAACCAGGATAATATCACAATCAGTGGTGATAAATCACTTAAGCAAGGTTAAATCTAGAGACAAATTCATTTGGGGACTGCTACAAAAGTAGCACTGGGCCTTTATGGGTTAAAATGAATAACACTCATCTTCTGCAAGCCACACACCACTGTCCATATGAATTTGTTCAGTTTAAGATGACTGAGCTTTATTTATTTATGAGATTTATGTTCAGTTAATGATGTATTATGCTGAAAAAGTAACTTTTTCTTCAGTTTTATTTGACATAATAACTCTCAATTTTAATCTGAGCTTTCATGAACATCTACATGATCAGTAAATTAAGTATAGGAAAAAACCTGATCTTCTCTGAAAAAATACAAATTACAGAGAATAATGTTGTAATAAATGGTGATAAATCACCAAAAAAAAGGCAAATATAGAGAAAAAAACTATTTTGGAACTGCTACAAAAGTAACACTGGGTCTTTATGGGTTAACCTCAAAAGGGCCAGAGCAGTACAATAATAACCTACTTTCCAAATTGTCCTCTTTGTTTTAATACAAAAAAGTAAAATGACAGTATAAAAATGTTTCCTTTTACAGTTAAATGCGAATAATCTGAACTTCGACAGATGACCTGAAATTTCTTAACGATAATATTATGCCTCATTTTATTATTTACACATGTGCATTACATCTTACAGATCATAGTGGATCGACAAAAACACAAAACATTTAATAACAGGTATCTGGAATTGAAAAATATTGCATTTAACTTTCTTCTGTATCACTTTTGGACTTTGGAGCAAATTCATCCCATGGGTTGGATTGAACTTTTTGGCCTGGTTTTGGCCCTCCAGCCGTATATCTGACACCCCTGATACTGACTTAAATAATCATCACCTTTGACTTTCTATCAGTGTTTGGTGTTTTGTTTACTTGCAAAGATCCTGCCCACTGCCTGAATTTTCTATTTTCCTTTTGTTTTTCTATGTTTGAGACATCTCTGAGCATTGACCTTGAGGCAGTGACTTTGTACCTACAGCCAATAACAGCAGAACCAGGCTGCATCGGTAGAACAATAAAAAAAATTTAAAAAAAAAACACTAGTTGTACAAGTGCAGATACACGTCAACTTTGTTTATCCCGAGGCGGAAATTCATTATACATTTCTCTCGTCTTACTTTCTGCATATATCTGTGTGAGAGGCATGACTCTGGGCACATCACGCACATATACGTAGACCTCTCAGCTTATTGGTTTTAACATTCCTGTCAGTGACACACAGCAGAAAAGAGGAAGTTTGTGCATTGACTATATTTTGCCTCTAGAATATTCCTGTAGAGTTTTGCACAAATGAGAAACGTTAAACTTTGCCATGAAAGCAACATTGCAGTTCCCCTACTTGTGATATTTTAGCTTCACTTTTCAATATCGTCGAGAAATGGTGTCGTGTTGTCGAATGGAGGGAGCTGCAGTACGAGGGTGTTTCGGTTCTTTTCCTCATATGTGAAACTAACTTTATTTTGAGTTGATTCTTAGGGCTGCTGATGCTTAGTTTTTTGGGTTTTTTTTTTATTATTTATTTATTATATTAACAAACGGTGATTAGTTTTATGGTTTGTTGTGCCAAAAAATATTCATCATAAAGAACAAGGGAAATGTTTTCAACCCCATAAATTGTCAATTTTGGGACCTATGAATAAAAGAATATACCTCAGCCATGACCACTGGTGAATTTTAATCTTATTTATTAAAAGGTCCGTTGACTGTCAATAAAGCAGATATCACTGTTTTTTTTTTAATTATTACTACATCTACTAACATTAATACTAGTTACTAATTAAGAGACATTGACTAATCTATTTTCTATCTCTTTAGACTCCACCGAGCGTCACCTCTGAGGACAGTAAGCAGGTGCTGGTGAGGATCATGTGGGACAACCTGAAGTTACATCAAGACAAAGTTCAGCCCTGTTATGTCCTCTGGAACACACACTGTAAGTGAATACATGGTTGAGACTACAAGGCTCATTTACTTCAAAAGTTGAAATTATGATTCCATCGGTATCATTGGCAAAGTTTATCAAGGTCAGAAATTTACATGCAAATCAAATAATGCATATGAAGTAACTAGACCATCATGCATAATTCAGTGCAGGATTCTTATTAGCTATGCCAACCTTATCAGTGCTATAGTTGCACAGTTGATTTTGAGTGATGGAGATGAATGAGTCTTTGATCAGGGTGACTTATCTTTTATCTGGGTTTCGTTACAGGTGCCAACTCCCTGGTGCGTTCTGGGTTATGTGAAGAAGGCCAGCTCTTCACTGTGGAGCTTCTGCAGGGATTTGTTAGGAGCATAAAGAAGAGTGATGTCTACCAGCCCATGAGCCAGATCATCCAGCTCCTGGGACCAGAGCTGGGTTTCAGAAGACAGAGGTGAGGAAATAAATACATGTGGAAATGTAATGTAAAACCTAATTGGAATATCAATAGAAGAGTGTAACTTCTGTTGTTAACATTTTCAACTCTTCTAACAGGAGCCTGTACAGAGATTTGCTGTTCCTCGCACTGGTGGCTTTGGGAAAGAACAACATTAATATCAGTAAGTTCCAAAGCTGTGTTTCTTGGGTCGCTTTGATTAAGAGCTCAAACTGTGTTTTTCTGGCTTAGTCTCAAAGTCATGTTGTTTGGGGCAAACTATTTGCATATATCCCATACACCACAAAAACAGCCCTACTTCAAAGAAGAAAAATATTCTGAAATCACCAAACTTTCTGTTAAGCAAAAACATCTGCTAATGGGGTTAGCAAATTTCACTTGGTTAGAATTCTTAAACATAGGATAAAAGTCTAGTGACTAAAAAATCACATTGAAGTTAATGAAAAAACATGCCAAGATTTAAGTAAGTTGTGTTTATTACAAGTTATTGAAGAAGAAAATGAAGAAGGATAAAGAAGTAGTGCATGTGGTGTTATAATACGGAAAACTATCTTCCCCTGGATATAGACCTGCACTATGAATCAAATTACAATTGCAGCTGCTATATCGGCTTATGTAATCAGGTATTTCTCTGAAACTGGACCCTAAAAACAGGTCAAAAGGGCTAAAAATTCAAATAGATAGAAATTAATGTTATGAAGCAAGTTTGGAAGCACTTTGGGTCTGTATTAAAAATAAATATTAACTGAGATAAAAGAGAAACTATTTTTCAGATAAAACACATTTGTATATTATTTGAATATTATATTTGTACAAAAATCCACATGTAACAAAGTAAAAAAGGACATGAGAATTATGCGCTACTATTTGACTATTTGTCCCCCCCCCGATACCCTTAATGACAAATTTTGACACCACTGTTATATCACTAAAGACATGATTTGACAACATTAGAACAGGTTCTGTTTTTTAAATGTTACAGATGCTGTGATAGGTGGAGGTGACCACAACCCATACTAGGCCAACCAATAGGATTAAATAATACATTTTCTTTT
>JAPTGZ010000023.1:16768856-16781269 GCA_029814645.1 Fowleria isostigma | reverse complement strand
TCATATCATATCATATCATATCATATCATATCATATCATATCATATCATATCATATCATATCATATATCATATCATACAATCATATCATATACCATATACCAGTCAAACATATAACTTCGCCAAAGGGTACAATCCAGCCCATGGGATGAATATATGAAATGCAAAAATTACACTGTAGATGTAAATAATCAAAGGTGTCAAACTCCACATGCAGCCCAACTTGACCTCATGTGGAACAGATCAGTAAAATACAACCATAATAAACTATAAAACTTCAGTTTTTCCTCTTTGTTTTACGTTACAGGAAAATATTTACATTTACAAAGTATCCTTTCACAAAAAAATGAATATCCCAAACACATATAAAAACATAAAATGGTTTTTAAAAAGTGCAATTTTAACAATATTATGCATGTTACTAAATGTTTCGTGCCTTTGTAGATCCACTGCAATCTGTAAGTTCTAATAAATATGTGTAATGAGGAACTGAGGTATAATACTGTTCAAATTGTTTTTATTTTTCTTAAGAAATTTCAGATGGACATGGTTCTTTATGTTACTCGCATTTTTCAAATAGTACTTTGTAGATGTAAACATTTTCACAATGCAATTTTACTTTTTTTGGTTGTTACTGTTTTACTGGTCCAATCCATTTGAGACATACTGGGCTGTAGGTGACCTCTGAACTCAAATGAGTTTGACACCCCTGCTATAGGCACTTTATACCATGAGTACACTTTACCTCTATTTATTCATATGCTCTTTATTTTACTACCACTTACACTGATTTGTGTACACAGAACAGACACACTCATCTTTCTGCTGGTAGATCTGATAAGTGTCTTCGGGTCTACAGAGTTCTACTGATCATCAAATATATCTATGTTACCTTCACTTTTGTCTTGACTCTTGCTTTCTGCCTTCCGTCTCGCCACATTATTCAAAGTCTCTGCCTTATCCTTAAATTTTCCTGTGCATAGCAAACAGCAAATAAACAAAATGACAGAACACAATTAGCATGAGGTGTTGAAAAAATTATTATAATAATTTTAAAAATGATATAGAGGACTCAGTCTGTAAGCAATGTCTTCATTTACCTGGTGTCTGTGATTAAATGCACTTGATGTAAGCAAGTATAATTCATAGTAGTACTTAATATAACAGGCCAATTATATAACTACACTGTATATATGCAAAATAGAATGAATAACTAGCTTTCACCCAGACATCTGAAATAAAACACATAATTTTTTGCACTGTATCAGCAAATCACTATATATTATGAATGTGAAATAGCCAATTAGCCTGGGGTACAAGAAGGAGAAGGTGAGGCTCTTATTTGAGCTGAGAGACTCACCAGACCCGGCCATTCAAACTGTCAATCCCCAGGTTTGAACAGGACACAAGTGGAATGCAACCCTAGCAGTAGACCAGACCATAGATCGACTAAAACATCAGGAAGTTGTCGGTTTCACACAACAGGGCAGGGCTGGCCTAGGATGGGGAGCAGCACCCAAGAGGTGGTCCAAAGCAACCAAAAAGGAGAGAAAAGATCTCATCATCTCTGAAGCTGACAGGATGGAAGTGGAAGGCTATAAGATCACAGCCGTGAGCCAGTACCAGCAAGACAGACCAGTAGGACCATAATTTGGGCCAACATGTGGAGGACACCCCAGGCAAGATTGAGTTTCCGGATCAGGGCCACCAACAACCTACTCCCTTGCCCCTGGAACCCATCCATCTAGTATGGCTCAGAGGAACCCTGTCAGCTCTGCAACATCCCAAACACAACCCTGAAGCACATCATCTCAGGCTGCAAGTCGGCACTGTCACAGGACAGGTACAGCTGGCGACATGACAAGGTTTTGAGCAAGCTGGCTGAGATATTGGAAACTCACAGGCTGGAAGCAAACAAGACCAGCACACCTACAGCCCAGAGGTGGATCCAGTTCATCAGACAAGGGAGAGACGTGCAGCACTGCACCCAGACCAAGCCTAACACTAGGAGGAGAGTGGCAGTTAGTGGCTGACCTTGTCCACCCTGAAATTCCCTGCAGACATCACCACGACAGCACTGCACCCAGACGTCATTCTCTGGTCAGTTCCTGCCAGAACAGTCATCATGGTAGAACTCACCGTACCATGGGAAGAAGAGGTAGAGGCCGCACATGAGAGAAAGAAGGAGAGGTACGCAGAACTATCAGCTGCGTGCTCACAAGCTGGGTGGAGGGCATTCATTTTCCCAGTAGAAGTCAGGTGCGGGGGTTTCACTGGAACATCCACACAGTGACTCCTGAAAACACTGGAAGTAACAGGCCACAAAAGGAAGTGGGCTACGCATGACCTGGCAGAGGAGGCACAGCAAGGGAGCTTTTGGCTCTGGCTGCGGAGGAAAGCCAAGGCGTGGGGAAAAGAAGGATCCTAGGCAGGCTGCAGGGATAAGGAGATGTCCCTACTGCTGCCCCACCACCCAGAGATGTTCCCGGAATAATAGGGCAAAACATCTGAGAAGGGTGGCTCCTAGCTGATGACCCTGCAGCCTGCAAAATGGTGCCGTTGGAGGCGCGACAGGCAGGAATGCAAAGCAGGTGGATCCACCTGTGCTCACATCTAGATAATTAATCAAAATGCTCAGTATAGTAATTTTTATATGGTGGGAGGAGATTTATGTTTCTTTTTCTTTCAGGGCAGCTGTGGTGCAGTTGGTAGAGCGGGTCGTCCAATGATCTAAGAGTCGGCAGTTCGAATCCCGCCTCCAACTGTCTATATGTCGAAGTGTCCTTGGGCAAGACACTGAACCTTAAATTGCTCCCAGTGAGGCCTGGTAGCGCCTTGCATGGCAGCAGCCGCCCACTGGTGTGTGAGTGCGTGCGAGAATGGGTGAATGTGAAGCTTGTATTGTAAAGCGCTTTGGGTGCCATTAATGTACAGAAAAGCGCTACGTAAGTACTGACCATTTACCATTTTTAGTATATTTTCATATTACATAAAATATGCCAAAAAATATAAAAAATTTGAAATAAAAAAGTGCATTGTGCAGGAGAGATAACAAGCCAAAAATGGCTTTATGCAAATACCTCCTCTTAAAAAAAAAAAGCCATCAGAAAAACCACAGAGCCTCAATCCAACTACAGGCATCAGTATAGCATAAGGAAGAAAAAAAAGAAAAATATTCAACTTGCATAGATACAATCTTACACTTAAAAGTTGCAATAGAATACTGGGAATATCTATGAGACATTAAAAATGTTCATTAATAAATGATGTTTTTAAATAAGGATGATATAGATGTTGATTTGAGTGCTTTACTTCACAGATTTTCAAGGGAGTGTTCCTACATGACTGATGTTAGTTAAATGGTATAATCATTCATTGTTATTAGAATTATTTTGGTTTGGGCGGAGATCCCATTCAAACAGTGACTTCATGACTAATCGACTTAAAATGGCTAGATTTTTTTACTTCAGAAAGTAATTAAATGACCATCCCTGCTGTTTATGTGAGTCATCTATATTAATGTGTTCATCTAAATGCAAACAGTCACTGTCAAGAGCTTGACTGATTGGTTGTGCAAAGATAATGCTCAAATAGCAATGAGTTTGCTGCATGTACGTGTGGTCAGAGTTGATAAAACATGAATATACTGTACACTGGGTAGCTTCATGTAATTATATAATAATTAAACATGGACAAAGGCATAATATGATCCAAATTCTCTGTCTGGGCCACCTGATAGAACAGCAAAAAAGCTATTCATGACCACTTTGATTACACCACCATTCCTCACATAGTTAACAGATTAGATGAATCCTCTGTTTAGAATCATACCTGAGAATGACTTAGACATAATACAAAATGTGTTGCACATACATTATAATTTTATCCTTACAAAGAAAATAACTGCATGTGTCCTGAGGCTGTTTTTGTATATTTCATCATTGAACTCCCAGTGACTCCCTCCATAGACCGAGAAAGGTATTTATCTGCTTAGTATCAATCTGGACTTAGTGCTGCCTTCATATGGGACACTTTGCTAATCCATTTTACAACAAGAAGGACATAGTCATCAGACGTTCATTATTCTCAATGTAGTTTCCCTCATGCATCCGTTTATCAAGGATCAGGCTCATCCTCATTGTGAGAAGGTACTCACCATTTCCTATAGGGTCTAATGTGTGGATCATAAGTTGGAAGATGGTGCTTCTCATGGTACTGTTGTGCAAAGATGCTGAACTTCCCCCTCGCTGGAGAGCTGGCTTCAGCTGGGGAGAGAGAGTTGGTCGAGGACATGACAATGTCTCACAATAACAGAAAGTGACACATCGCTGTTAAACAATCATAGTGGAGGAGATGAGGCTCGTGATTTTTCTTTAAGTATCTGCAACCACTTGGAAGTAAGCCTAACATCTTATCATCACCTAAAAAGACTGGAAATGGTATACTGGTACATATTATTAGACTTGTATAGTGAAGATCTTGCTTTGTGTGGCTTTGATTTTTCTTTAATTGTTTGATTTCTTACCTTTAATCGATTCTTGTCCTCTGGAACAGGAGGGACAGTATCTTCAGCTTCTTCATTCGTCTGTAAAAGTTGTTAATATTTGGTTATAATCATTCAGTGGTGATGATAAATCAATAAAATTTTGTATATCAGTACCTGTTATATAGTAAAACTTAAATTACAATTGCAAACATTCAACACTCCCTTGTTTGTGCCAGACTGTGTTACTGCTAGTAAACGAAATGTAGCTACTTGTAATATATAATAGTACTATTAGTTTCAAAAAGAAACTTTTTTTTTTTTTTTTTTTACTATATATTGTAATGGAATGTATTGTAGTGTGTAGAAAAGCCCAACCAGGAACAGGAGTTGAAAATTAGCACTAGCTATAAACTCTATATGCATCACATCAGCCGTAAGCCTGTAACTATGTTTGACTGCAGTGTCACTGACAAATACATGCATTAATTATTTGTCATTCTTTGTATGTATGAAATAAAATTACACATTCAATAGCAGTATACCATGTAGCTCCACAGAGAAAACTGAGTGTGCACAAACACAGTGGCTTTACTTTGTCTAATTTAAGCCTCAATCACACTTACCATGGTTAAATATAGTGTATGTATGGTGATGCTACAGTTTGTACAGAGCTACAGCGTGTCAGAGGATTAGTTTGCTCTGTCTGATCAGCTTTGTTTCCTCAAGGCCTTAGTATCATTTAGCTCTATTGACATGATGTGTACATTACCCCACAGGTAAGAGGAAACATATCAAAAGAGGTGAAGAGGGTGTTTTTCTATTTTAGTAATAACCTACAGTCTTTATGAGTAGAGTGGCAGAATAAGTGACATGCAGCCATGAGTGACTTAAACAGTTCAAGCTTTGAGTATTGTCAGATTTTCTATATGGAGTGCTACATTCTGCAGCCGTTGCCTTGGTAATTTCTTTAAAACCCCTCAAAAATAGTTCCACTGCAATTTTAATCCCATTGTAATGTATACAGCTGGTCTAAAGAAGTTCCATAACTTTGGACATTAACAGCAGTATATGCCTCAACTATATATATGTTACATGTATTTATGAAAAGTTTGGTAAATGTCAGTGAAATGTCTCAGTAACTACACACAACTGAGACACCTCTCATAACTGTGATATGAATAATAAGGACTGTGCCTCATTGCCATCATCAATCCAGTGCTTACCTTTTCTGGTTCCTCCACAGCAATAACTTTGACAATGTTCTGGTGTTTATGCAGTTGGGACTTGAAGATCTTTTCTATTTGTACATTGAACTTCATGAAAGTCACATAGAGAGTATAACCAGCCACTAACATCATGCTCTCCCACCACATTATAACATTATCCAAGAAGAAGATAATGAGGAGGATGAGGTCAAGTATGTAGAAGGATACATCTCTGAAAAGTGGCCACCAGGTCAGGTGGAGAACCTCTCGAGAAAATATTGCACACATTCCAATTACAAATAAAATGTTGAATACTGCTGACCCTACAATGGTGCCAATGCCGACATTGCTGTGGGCGATAAAGACTCCAATCAAGGAGGTGAACAGTTCAGGAGCAGAACCTCCAGCTGCCATAAAGGTAGCTCCTGCCACATCGTCAGAGATGGCCAACTTGTCTGTGATTACCCCCAACGCAGGAACAAAAAACTCATCACAAACAATGGCAAGTGCTACAAACATGTACATCATCCCAATAATGTGCAGGATGACCCAGCCTCTTCTGCGGTCTTCAATAGTAAACAGGTCTTCGGGGTATTCACCCTTCACATGTGGGGCTTCACCTGGATAGGCTGGAGTGGGAGGGGGTACAGGAGGAGGAACTGGTGTGGGAGTCTCCTGTGGAGGCACTGGGGCCACATAGATACAATGTACAATAGTCCGGTTTGTGGTTGGTGGTGGTGGTGGTGGTGGTGTTGACTGGGTTGTTGTGGACGTTTTAAAACCTGTAGTGGTTTCTGAATGATATACCAAGTGCATTTCTGGTGTTGTTTGGTCTGTGGGCTCCAGTTCGTGTGTTGCAGTGAGGGGTTCCTCCAGCCCTGGAGTGTCGACTGTTGCCTCTTCAACCTCTGTTGAACCCTCGCCAAATTCCTCTCCAATCTGAGGCAGTGGCAAAGGCTCATACAGTCTGGCACTGATGGTCAGCTGGTACAGGGTACAAAGAAAAACCCCAGAGAGGAGAAACAGAACACGACTCAGCTGCAGTCGCTTCCTTCTTGTACAATACATTTTCATCCAAAGCAAAGTTGCTACTGGCTATGGAGAATCAAGCTGCATACATATGCAGTGGTAAAGGGCAAATGTAGCTCTCTCCCCAGCAGACCGTGGGGTGATGATATTCAAAATTTCAGCTGTGAGATTCATGTCACATCTGCCTCATCTCCTTGGAAATCCAGCCTGTTGTAAACACTGCGCAAAATAACAGATGAAATTATTCTTAGACAAGCAGGATACATCTGAATGCACTGAAGACACTCAAACATTATAATTAATACATTGTGGGTGACAGAAGACATACAGTCACTACAAAAACAGCAGAAAAGCTTAGTACTACAATAATAGCCAAATGCAAAATGTAATATGATAAAGAGCTGGGCTGTTTTCTTCAACACTTACATGGAAAACACACAACATGATGCATTTCATCCATCATCATTCAGATTTACCTCAGAGTTACTGTCTTTCCAAATATAAGATGGAAAAATGTCAAAAAGCAGATTCCAACAGCTGGTAAAATTGCAAAAAAGAGTCCAACCTGTTAGCAGTTGCCAAAGGGTTATGTAGGACAGAGGACAAGCCTTCACAATGGATCAGCATAATACCTAATACCTGAGGTCTTCTAAGAGGATTATGTCTATTGTCTTACTCTCACTTTATCATGACACTACCTTAGTAATATCTAAATTGATGCTAGAAATAATGCTATTTTAGTGTTGGATTCATGTTGCATTAATTATGCATGAAAATATATTTGACCCTTAGACTGATACTAGCACATAACATCAAAGCTTAAGTGCTGTTATTTTACAGAAACATAATATTAACAATACAAATGATTGACGATGCAAATGACGTTTATAAGGTCAAGTAAAAAAAAAAGTGCAATGTGCGGAAAATTCTTTAATTTTAAGTGAGAAAATTAGTTTTCTCGATCATTTTTGCTCAGTCTTTGTTATGTTTCAGAATACGAAAGCAAGAGGAACTGAAATTTCGGTTGTTTCACCCGGACACAATTAGTGGAGGACATCACAACAACACAGCCGAACTAACCGAAGTTGGGTTAAACTTCGTGATATTAGTGTCATTAAATGAGATATTTTAACTGTTTTAAGAAATGTATATGCTGTACTGAGTGAAGGATCTATTACAGATCTTTTAAAGGGCTTTATTTACGTTACACTTTGTGTTTCACGAAAGCATGAAGGAGAGAGCTGCGATCGAAGAAAGCAACAAAAAACTAGAAACAAATTTTAAAAAGCTTCATTATTGATATAAACTGGACTTGTGTATTCAAGATTTTTTCTGAGGCTGTGTTGATGTACAGATCATTCCTGGCTGATGGTGTTTAAAACTATTGAGAATCCATTTTAACCTTTAGGTAGAATGGGCAGCATGGATATTCCCAGTTAATACATATGTTTGCTAAGGTTATTATATAGAAATGTACCTGAATACTTAAAACGAGAAATGCCACACATTTTGTTTGCCCTGTTTTTGGGGTTCCTCTTGGCTAGGTCATCATTGTAAATGTGAATTGGTTCTCAAATAGTCAAATGAGGAAAAAACACAAACTAAGACACACCACCAAGATAAATTCATGCTGCAGGTAACAGTAACCCAAATCTTCTTCTTTAGCTTGATTTGTACATGATCAGCACAAATCACATAGAATCAGATCTTTTTAGTCACTATCTGAACCACTTCCTTATGTGGTGTATGCCTTTATTTCTAACAAGAAATTTGCAAGGAATATGTGCACAGTATTAAACAATACCCTGGCATGCCCTAGGCATGGCCGAGGGTAAAAAACAGAACACTTCTACAGGCAAAGTCAGTATTTAGTGACCTTCATTTGGATTCAATAAATCTCTCTTATTTGACTGTGGATGTTTTTTTTTTTTAAATAATGTGTTACTTTACACATCTTCAGGAAGTCCCAGTAGCCGTCACTGTCTTTTATCCTTTTCTCTGTCAAAATATTCCCATATAGCTTCAAACAATATTCTTTTTTCCACTAAAATGCATTTTTTACTTGAATACTGCTTGCATATTTTCTGTGTATTCTAGTCATACATATATTACTAGAAAGACTGAGTGTGGTCATACATTTATGTGAGTGTGTTTCAATACTGTGCATATATTTCCTGCATATTTCTTCGCACACCCGTTACTACTCTTCAAAAACAGCAAAGTTAAAAAGGCTGCCTAAGACTTGCAGACCACTGTGCATCTGATCTCCTTCAATATGGCTTTAAATCTGGACAAACAGATCATAGTTCATCTTTTTTTTTATTATTAGATTCATCACAATAAGAAGGCATCACATAAAGTAGCTCAGATGAATGAAACCTGTACCATAGTTAAATCAAGCTTTTTAATTTTTTACAATATTGATAATACTTAATATCTGAACACTTTTGAGATAAGATACAATAAGACATTCCTTTATTAGTCCCATTCCTGTGGCAATCAATGGTTTCACCCCAACCTCTGGAAAGTATATAAAAGAGAATAACATATAGCTTTACTGATTTATTAATAAGTAGAATTTTAGAAGAATTTTCTGATGGACATTTTATTCAGGTTTTAAAAAATCAGGTGAAAAATGACAGCATGATGTAAGAAATACAGATAAATAAAAGAGACAATCCAATATAAGTTGTTGTTTTCCATTTTGACTACTCAGAATTACATTAAAAGGAGGATTAAAAAGTCAAAGGTGTACATGCAAATACTAATGTAATCAGTCAATGGTCTAAGGGGAAAATGTCCACCATTGTTCAAAAGCTTATTACTGTTTTATGCTTAATTGTTTGAGGAAAAGTCAAAGAAAAGGTAATTAATAAATGGACAAAATTTTTGTTTGTATACACTGGATTTTGTATGTGTGATAAAATGTATTACTCAGATAAGATTTAAAGGTCTGGATTTCCCCACAAGGGGACACAACATAGTACGTGGGGCTGTTTTGATTGGGTTGCCAACTGTCAAGAGTAAAATAAGTATCAGTTATATAGCATGTAACTTACTTTTCCAGATTAAAATAGTAAGAGAATGTTAACTGGAAAAGTTTATGAGAGAAAGACAAATTACAATAATAAGAAAATAAGACAAAATAAGGTAAAAGAGATGACAAAAATGGCATAAAAGATGTACCAACATCTAAAAAAGACTAGGAGCCAGTAAATTATAGTCATGATAATTCAAAATATACTTTTGTACATGTGTGTCCAGTGGAAACAATGTTTATTTTCCGAGTCTTGAACTGAAACCAGTTGGGAACTATGGATTTGAATTATCGTAGCAACAGATAATATCTTTAAGATGAACAAATAAACAGATTCCACAGCTAAAGTGAGAATTTCACCTAAAAATTATTTATATAATGTTTTCAAATAGTACAAGAAATATCAGTGTCTGTACATTTTGTAATAAGACAGGTAGGAAAAGTTTAAATGATATTTTAATGCAGTGATGTTTTACTCTATGAAACTGCAGACTCTTCCAACCCCATCTAATTTATCTTCACTGTCTGCTTTTTGGCAAATTTACATTCACCTTTGAATAATTCATACATTATCGTATAGAGCGACACTAAAAGATCTGACGTCCCTGTTTTTATGTGTTAAGTATATTCAGCATGCAAAGGCACTTAATGGATTCTTATTGTGCAATGTTTTTGTAGGCATTTTGTATTTGAATCCCAGACTTGGTAAGAATTACACTGGTCCACAAGCAAACTACCTAAGCAGCCTGGTAAACAACCTGGGGGGAGGTGAAGTGGGTCATTTACATTTAAAGGGCCAGCGCTGAAAACCACCTTTCTGGTATCATTTACTTAGAAACAGGGTTGAAGATGGACCTGTGGAGTTGAATTAATAAAGGATTCAGACCAAGCATAGCATTTAAAGTTTATGTAGACCACAGGTAAAAATACATAATTCCATTTATAAAAGCAAAATATCACTCATTTAAGCCAT
Organism: Fowleria isostigma; assembly: GCA_029814645.1. NCBI lineage: Eukaryota > Metazoa > Chordata > Actinopteri > Kurtiformes > Apogonidae > Fowleria > Fowleria isostigma. The sequence goes on along the minus strand of JAPTGZ010000023.1, from coordinate 16,770,541 downwards.
AACTACAGTACGTACTGCAGATGATTTGATGTTTCAGCATCATGGGCAAAACACACAGGATAATGTAAAGAAAGACCATGATGACACACTTTCAGATGGAAACAGGGCAGACGATGATGCGATTCTTCAGCATCACACTAAGCACCAGGAAAGTGAAGTATAGCAGCAACATCATAAAGGCCAGGATGTTATTTATCTTCCATTTACAGGACGCAGTGGAGATGATGACGAAGACAAGCGGGAGGAAAAGAAGCACAGTTGTACAGACGAGCCCGTTACTGCTGACTGCCACCGGAGCCAAACCATGGATCGCCGAATACAGAAGCCATGGCACTGGCAGACTTTAGAGAGACAGAATGAGAAATGCTCAAAGGCAGAAACAAACTAAAAAAGGTTAACTGTGTTTCATCTACACATTCCTTTGTAGAGGAACTCACCCCACAGTGATGTCGAAGATGTTACAGCCCACAGAGCTGGACACAGCCATGTCCCCCTGGCCTTTACGAGCCACAATCATACCAGTAATGAGGACTGGACTGGAGACCGCTACAGCCACCGTGGTCATAAGGCCATCTCTGATGAAAAAAGTCTCACCTACCTAAAGGAAAATAAAAAAAAGCACTGGATGTTGTAAAAAAGCAACAGTTCCTGAAAAAAATACTTACATTACATCGTACAAAGGGCTTAAGAAACCTCTGTATTGGTTGTTTTTGCAGGGATGTAAACTGCAAATATGTTTATTTACAGGGTTCATATGGGTGCTGGAAATCCTTGAAAATGCTTGAATTTCAATGTTGTGTTTTTAAGGTCTGGAAAGTGCTTGAATTTTAGTTTATGTGCTTGAAAGTGCTTGCAATTATAGCCCTGTGGTAAGATTTACTTATTTATGTATTATTTATTTTTAACATTAACTCTGTCAGATTAGACGGCAAAGCAAAGCTACAAACAGAGAGGTGATACATTTTGAAAAAGAAAACTATGTCAAAAATAAAAAAAAAAAATTAGTGGGTGCTCTAACATTAACTCCAAAGCCTCCCTTTTTTTTTTTTTTTTTTAGATAAAATTCAGTGTTCTCCTTTAATTTCTAAACTTTTTGCCATTATAAAAGATAATTTTAGATGTTTATAAAATAATACAATGTACATCACTGTGATAAAAATAATGAGTATAAATATTCCTGTAGATATGTATTTGACTCCAGTGATAAGGTGATGTGCTGGAAAAAATTTTAAATTATCCATAAAAGTGCTTGAATTTGGCCTTGAAAAATGTGTGTGAACCCTGTATTTATTAATTTCTTTATTAGGTAATGAGGAAAATATGGAAATATGTGCAAAAATATGTGCATAACAGAGAAAAAAAAATAAAAATCTGTATTTAGTATGACCTTTGTTCCCATGAAAAATCCCCAAATAAAATGACACTTTACTCGAGTGAATCACATATTATCCACATAAACCAGTTCAAGACACATACAAAGGAAAGTCACACTAAATACTTGACACTTTTTTCTAGACATTTGTAAAAGAATATGGATTACTTTTTCATCTTGATCATGTGTGAGCATGTAAGTATGTATGTATTTAATGTCATGTTTGTTATATTTGCAAGGAACAATGGATGGATGGATGGATGGATGGATGGATGGATGGATGGATGGATGGATGGATGGATGGATGGATGGA
>JAPTGZ010000023.1:16755493-16768756 GCA_029814645.1 Fowleria isostigma | reverse complement strand
TTTGTCAGTACAATGCCATAGAAATTGATGTAAGAACTTATGTGATTTTGGTTATTATCAAGAAAACCATGGAAAATTACTAAATATCAGCTGTTAAATTAAACTCTTATCAGCTATTTTTGTTTTTATTATATTTGTCCAAACAAATGTATCTTTAGTCGTACCAGACATTAAAATGAACAAAAAACTGAAGAAAACATAGTCACTAATCACTAATCTAATCACTTTTCCACGACTGTAACTTGACTGTAGATCTTCACCTGTTTACGGACATCAGGAAGTGTCAGGTACAGAAGGACGACTATGGGCAGCAGGAACAGGTACCGGGCTTGTCTGCATCGTGTGTCGGGCCACTTTAAAGACAGAGGTGCATCCTCTCCGTCTTCACTTGACTCATTACCTTTGTTTTGATTGGAGTCATCAGAGTATTTCTTGCTGTTATCTTTGTTACCCTGAGCATCTCCTGATCCATCCTCTCCTGCCTACGAACAGATATTTTGCATGTTGATCAAAATGGAAATCATTATAAACCACATAAATAACAACCCTAAAAGCTCTACACACTGATTATTATATGAAATTGCAGCAAAGATGTATCTTTTTTTGCTTTTTTGTTTGTAAATGCTTAATAAACCAGGGCTTAACATTCAATTTGTGTCTGAAAAGCTTTGGTTCATCATGTCTGTTTCATTCCTTTAACATAAATAGTGTTAATCACCGTGGCCTGGAAGTCAGTTTAAAACTAGGGATACACTGATATGTTGGTACTTCACTTCTGGATGGCATTCCCTGATATCAGCCAATATTTGTATGGGCATATAAGACATCTTCTCACAAATAAAGATGCAAATATTTATTTGTCAAGTTATTTGAAAGGCTTTTTCATCTATTTATATCTTTGAATGTGTTTTTATTTAAATATAATGAAGGATGAAAAGTTGACAGACTTTAAAATGGAAGCTTTTTATGGACAGATACATTATTGTCATTGCACTAAACACTCCATGATACTTGCATGATTTTTTATATTAACAGAGTCATTATAACACAGCCGAGGTCTCTAAATTTTTAAACAGACGATAATGAATTTAAGTTCACTTTTTTGACAAAGTTAATGTTTTCGCTGTTGATTTTTTTTTTTTTTTTTACTATAATGAGAATGCTCAGTGTTGTACACTTTTAATTTAATGTAAGCAGTGTATCAGGTGAAAAGGATAGGAACAAACTAAAGTTTTGCGTCTGGCCTATTGCCTTCTTAGTTTTTATGTTTATTATAATTATTCTGCTAAGTGCAATGATTAATCTACAAACCAAAAATAAATAAATTCATTCATTCATTCATACACTGCATTCCATGTAGCAGTTCTATCATAAAAAAAATCAAATCAGGATTGCTTAAAAATCTTAATGTCATGAGCCATAATAAATAGTGATAAAATAAAAATAAATAGGCATAGAAAAATAGTTTCAATAAGAATGAATTCTGAATTCTAACAGAGAGTAACAGTGTCAGCATCAGCTATCAGCCAATATGTTGTTTTAAATATTAGTATTGACAAAGACTTTTGCGATCAGTGCATCCCCACTTAAGGCATCAAATTTTTTAACTATTTTTAATTTATGAAGCTAACTTCAATGACTGTCACACTCACATTGTATTAATTATATGATAAGAAGCCTAGTCTGGGTCTCACATAAGTAAAACACCCCTTACCTTTTCAGTTTCCTCCACAGAAATGTATTTGTGCATTTGGGACATGAAGGCTTGTTCTAGTTGCACATCAAACTTCATAAAAATCATATAGAGGATGTAGCTGGTCACTAGAATCATGCTCTCCCACCACTTTATGACATTATCCAAGAAGAAGATGATGAGGAGGATGAGGTCAAGTATGTAGAAGGATATGTCTCTGAAAACTGGCCAGCAGGTCAGGTGGAGAACTCCTCGAGAAAACAACGCACACATTCCAATGACAAATAAAATGTTGTAAACGGCCGGACCTAAAATAACGCCAATACCCACTGGAATGTGGGCGAGAAGAACTCCAATACAAAAGGTAAAGAATCTAGGGGCATTAGCTCCAGCAGCCATAACGGTGGCTCCTCCCACATTGTTGGAGATCTTTAATTTGTCTATGATTACCCTCAATGCAGGGACAAAACACTGATCACACACAACAACAAGAGATATGATCAAGTACACCACCCAAATAATGTGGAGGATGACCCAGCCTCTTCTGCGATCTTCAACTGAAAACAGATCTTTGGGATATTTATTCTTATGTGGAACTTCACCAGGAGAAGCTGGAGCTGACGTGGACCTCTCCTGTGAAAGGCCATTGGGTTCAGAGATATAATGCACAACGGTTGTGGCTGGTGGAGCTGGAGGTTCAGTGGGAGAAGAGACTTGAACATGTGCTGTCGCATGCAGAAGTTGCACCATGCTCCTTTGTGGTGGTGTTTGATCTGTGGACTCAGTGGAGGGTTCCTCTTCTGACAAACCCTCTCCAGTCTGAGGCATTTGCCAAGAGGAACATGAGAACACTACAAAGAGAAGGAAAAGAACCCGACGCAGCTTCATTTCCCCACAGAAGCAGAAGTGGCTATGAATATCTCAAAAGTAATAACAATTTCAGCTCAATTCCTCATAGGCTACTGCCAGGACAAAATCCATATATGTCATCCTTGGAAAAGTCCACCTGAAGTGAGTAAAAATGAGTGTTATTGTTGAGCTAAAATTACAATTGGTGCATATTTACACTAGTTGCTTGGTATTATTAAAAAAAAAAGACATTTATAAAGTCACAACTGTGCTTTTGCTGAACAAAGAATAATAATGTGAAAGAAAAGAGGCAAAAATGAAAGTGCAGAGTTATATAATATGTGGTTATTGGATATGGATCAATATATAATTGAGGGACTTTCTAAGTTCCCTTTACAGAGCAACATAGCTGACAAATATAGTTGACATTTTTGCTGTTTTCAGGCCTAAAATCAACATAACCATAACAACACATGGCATTTATACCAAAAGATTCTTCTAAATATCATATGAGTAAAATTGAAATTAACAGTTATTTATAAAGATCTTGTAGTAACACTGTTGACATAAGAGTACAATAAATACACACTTGACTCACACACTACCTTATATTAAATAACTAAAAAAGAGGAGAAAGAACATATGTTGGAGGCGGTCCAGTATTTTCTTCAGGAGGAAATGACATCATGTGGAGCAGGTCATGTGATTTGGAATTAACACACTTCCTTCGGAGGTGTTTTTGTAATGGGTAACTTTGTTGAAAGTGATTTCTTGGACACAGATTAAATTTGTTATTTTCCATATAAAATTTTATATATTGCCAAAAAAGAAATTATGATTATGTGAACTTAATAAAAAGAACACAATCAAATCCATTTTTGAATAAGTTCATTTTATTATTGTTTAGCTAATTAGAAGGAGGTTGCTATTACATTTGGACGATTGTTTAGTTGACATTTTAGTATATCTAGTTATTTATTAGGTATTGATCATTTATTAATATTGATTTTATCCATAATTAAATAATTATGGAATTTTTAAAGACATGATCATAAACATTAGCTGTTTTTTTGTGTTTTGTTTTTTTTTGTTTTGGTTTGTTTTTTTTTTTTGTAATTTTAATAAAGATGAATGCAAGATATATCCCATGAACTTCAAAAGTCCCTCACTTATATATTGGCCCATATACTTCTACTCCCCCCGTGGTCCTGTAAGAGGATTATGCACATTCGAGGCAACTTTTGTAATATTTAACTTTACTAACATAGAACACCTTTCCGGGTTGATAGTGGGATAGAAAACTTGAGCACAGTCAAGGAAAATATACTCCCCTTTATCCTGCACGAAACAGTCCCTGTTATGTAACCCAATAGAAACAGACTCTACAGCTGCATTCTTCCCCCCACATTCACCTGATGTGCATCTCCTCTTATTTGCTGGTTATTTGTGTGAAACCAAAGTAGAGATGATAAAATACTTGTTAGAAGTGACTAGTCTTACCTTTGCTTTGAGACGCTTGTTTGTTTTTGGGTGTGAAAACAGCTCGATGCTACCACCTGTGGTCAATGTGGGGAATAAAAAAAAAAAAAAACAGCGGAGAAAAAAAGCTTTATGTGACAACATCTATTCATATAATATATAATTATATATTTTTTAATTGTGGTTTTGGGTTAAATTTTTTTATTCGGTAAGCTCCACAATTTTGTTTACTAAAGTCTACCCCTCGATCATAATCTTACGGTAAGCATAAGCCAAATTATTATCATTGTTATCATTATTTTTTAATTTATTATATTATTATTATTATTGTTATTATTATTATTATTATTATCATCATCAGTAGTAGTAGTAGTAGTAGAAGTAATGGTAGTAGTAGTAATAGTAGTAGTTTTTCTTAGCGCAACAGTAAAATTACACAACATAGGAACCATGTATAATAGCACATAGTTTCCACCCGACAGGTTTTATTGGTGCTCCCGATGTAAAACGGTTGTATGGACAGAGAAGTATTAAAGGCACGTATTTGTTCATTCTCTCGTTGTGTTGTTTTCGACACTTACTCGCCATAAAGTTGAGGTTATTTATTTTCTTCAACTTATGAAGTAGCCTCCTCGGTGTTTTTTTTTCTTTTTTTTTTTCTCGGGGCTACATTTGACAGTGAAAAGTGTTAGCATAGCCTGAGGTGAGCTAACGCGTAGAACCAGGCAAACTAGTGAGATGATGATCATTTATGTGATAACATTGTTAGCGTTTCGGCTCAAACGTCGTTCATGGTTGCTACGTATGTTAAAATAACATTAGAATGAAAATACTTCTTGGTTATTAACTTGTGTTGTAGTAACACAGTGTTGTGGCATATTAAATCAGTGTTTGATACTAAACGTCAATTAGCTTAAAATGCAGAAATTGAACTAGCAGTGATATATTTACTTTTTTTTTAGTGGGAGCACAGTGGTCGGTCATTTAAGGATTAGAAGAGTGTCTCAGCTGTGAACCATGCCCACCGTGGTGTTAATGGACGTGTCTTTGTCCATGACACGGCCAGTGTCATTGGACGGCAGTGAGGAGTTCCAGAGGAAGAACCTGGCTGTCCACGGACTCAACATGTTGTTTGAACACATGGCATCAAACTACCGGTTGGAGTTCACAGCACTGATGGCATTTTCATCTTTGTGGGAGCTCTTAGTGCCTTTCACCAGAGATTACAATGCCTTACAGGTAGAGTCTGCCTCATCCTTGAAACACAGTCGTGGGAAAAAATTATTAGACCATCAAAAACAACGGTTATGCAATCAAGTACTAACTCCTGTGTGTATCATGTGACTAAAACAGACAGAAAAGAAAACATGGAATGCCTAAATGTACCGTGTTTGTCAGTACAATGCCATAGCTAATGATGCAACATCTTATGGGATTTTGATTATTATCAAGAAAACCATGGAAAATGGCTAGATATTGTAGTTTATTAAAAAAAAAAAAAAATGGTGTTGAGAGGATGGTGAAGAAGGCTCTGCTGATAGGTCTTGATTTTATTTTGTTAAAATATGTTTTTATAAACAAAGGAAAGTAAATTTGTATGGTTATCAGAACAAGCTCCATGGATTGCTTGGAAGAGGTCCTGCCAATGTCTCTCCCCATTCAGTGGTCTTTACAGAGTTCATATAAATACTGCCTTTAGTAAATTTTTTCTCCCCCATTTCAGTTCTTCTTCTTTCCCATAATCTGATGTTGCCCTTTCTGTACATCTGATATGATTAAAACATAATCTCAAATCCAAATATTAAATTAAGCCAAGACCTTGACTCAAGCCATGTAAATTATCAGTGTAGTAAAGAAGAGTTAGAGTAGATTAGGTAGGACCCTAATGATCCCTTAGGCAGAGCCCTCAGGAAACCGAAGATATCTGGAGATCTAAACCAGATATAAGTTAACCAGAGAACCATACATCATTATCATCATTAATATCTCAGGACATTCAACTGTTATTCACCTATGGTTCAAAACATGTGATTTAAGGCAATTTGAAGCAGTTCAGATACTTCAATATCAGCTCTTAAAGTTTTATGAGCTGTTTTTGTTTTTCTCATATTTGTCCAAACAAATGTACCTTTTATTTGTAAAAGGCATTAAAATGAACAAGAAATTGAAGAAAACTTAGGGTGTTCCAATAATTTTTTCCATGACTGTATGTCTGAAAAGACAAACATGTTTTCGCTTCCTCAGGAGACTTAGAAGAACAGGAATTTTGTGATTATTGGGGTTTTTGTCTTTAGGAGGCTCTGAGTAATCTGGAGGACTATGATAAGACTTGTGTGGAATCAGCTCTTCATGGAGTAAACAATGTAGTGCAGCAGGAGTGGGGCAATGCTTGTCCCTGTCAGGTATTTTACAAAAGCACTAAAAACACCATGTAGTCATTTACATCTCAGTACTTTTATTTTCTTGTACACATTTCAGTAATAGTATTGTTGATGTACCTCCTCCTTTTGTCCTGTAGGTGGTGCTGGTTACTGATGGGTCTCTGGGGATTGGGAAAGGTTCTCTCCGCCATTCCCTCCAAACACTGAAACAGCGTGGTGATGACAAGAAGTTCCCCCTTCCTTTCCCTTTTCCAACCAAACTTTTTGTCATGTGTATCGCAAATGCAGAAGAGGTAAAGAACACATTTATCACTATTGTTTTTGTAGTGTAAGAGCTTAACAATAATGACTGCAATAATGAACAAAACCCCCCCTCGTTCGTTCCATCCCACAACAACCATCATTTACCCACGTCTGCACATCTGACCACACATTTAATCAGAATATACCTCTTTTTAAGAAGTGTGATCAACTTATAATAGTTGAAAAGATTAGGAGGGAGAAAAGCAAAATGCATGCAGAAATGAATAAAAAAAAAACCCCAGCAACAAATCTGTTTAATGTCTCCAGGCTTATTTTTCCAGATATACATTATCTCTACAGAATTAATTCATGCACAGCATTTTTCAGATCAGTCCATGTAAAAGTATACAGTTTGGCACATGCAGTAGATTTTCTTCCTGTATAAATGCTGTGCTTGGTCTCTGTAATTGTAGTTACAGATGACAGACGCCATGGACAATTTGGAAGAGTTGCTGCGTCTCAGTGGAGGGGATGGACAGATCTTCACTATGGAGGGGCCGCTTTGCATGAAGAGTGTGCAGGCCCTGTTTGGGTATAAAAAAATGTCAAAACTTATGTCTAAATATAAAGCATGAAATAAAATACTGCAAACTCCCCTTATGTAAGATTTAACCCTCTACCTATATCCATTTGAACATCTCCAGGAGGCTCATTGACCACGCCTACTCCCCTTTCCATGCTGTGCTGCACTGTGGGAACCTGTCCTCCGATGTTCAGGTGTTTCCTCGACCCGAGCCTATCATAGTAGATGATGAGGTTGATCCCATGCCGCGAAATGTCAGCACAGGTACCAGCTAGCTTCAAATTCTATAGTTTGGTTTGAATTATTTCTTTTTTCACGTTTTTTTTTTTTTTTTTTTGGTAACACATCTTTTAGATTTGGAAATCATGGGCTTCATTGAAATCGCTGATATTGCCAGTCCTCCTGTCATTTCGAGACACTTGGTTCTACCGATTGCTGTGAATAAAGGTTTGTGTTTAATATTCTGCACCATTTAAAATGTAGTAATTGGCAGATTTTGACAGATGCCCACTGCTTTATTCATCCACTGATATACTGATAAAACAAAACCTATGATCAAAGACTTGAAATGATTGTTAACGTCTAATTATATCACAATGTTGCTGTAAATGTCCATGTATTGTGCTTATACACATTCATTGTTGTAATGTAAATTTTGTTGTGTTTAGATTCATTTTGAAAACAAAATATCAACTATTATGAGCCCATAAGTATTCTTCTAATGTGATTGATGATTTGGTTCTTTCTTTTTTTGGTGGGGTCACTAATGTTAGAAGTGGATGAAGTTGGTGCTGGAACTGCAGAAGAGCTTGAGGAGGAAGCCTCATCCAGCCAAATGGCAGGAAAAAGTCCAAACTTTTGTGTACTTTTACATGGCAGTTTGAAAGTTGAGGGCATGGTGGCACTGGTCCAACTTGGGTGAGTTACAGCACAGATATTTAAATTGTATTCTGTTTTTGGTGTATTTAAATATTAACATCTGTTTAATTTATGAGCAGCTGATTTAAACCTGCATGTGTTTTTTGTCTCCTCAGGCCAGAATGGTACGGCATGCTGTATTCTCAAGCAGATAGCAAGAAAAAGTCGAATCTGATGATGTCTCTGTTTGAGCCTGGTTCAGAGCCTCTGCCTTGGCTCGGCAAGATTTCGCATTTAGGACCAATCTCAGGTAAACTAACGTGCATTCATGGTCGGATTTTTTACATGTCTGTACTTTATTTGAGTATTAGCTGGCTACGTTTTACATTTACTCCCTACATTTTTGCATAAATATCTGTACTTTATACTCCTTACTTTCTCTGAATAGGCTCGTTACTTTTTCAAACTAAATGGATGTGTCAGTATGTAAAATATGTCACTTCAGAGGGAAAATTGGTGTGATGGAGAGAAGGGAGCGCAGGCTGTGCACAGGGTCAGTACCAGAGTCCTGCACAGGTCCACTGTACCAAACCTGCCCGTACCCGCAAAGCTGAGTACCACAACCCGACCTGACCCATGATTAAACGCATTATCTACACATAAATTCACTTTTAAGGGCTTTATTTTAGGCTAAAACACACGCCATCAATAAATCTCTAATATGTGCTGCTCAGTGACATCTGTGGGGTATGTAAACAGAGGTGAAGCTCATTTCACAATAAAACAAACCAGCTGTGGACCAACCACCGTCAGATTAGGTGATCAGCATCATTAAATGTCCTGACAATTATTTTCATCCATGAATCTTCTTTTATTTTTTCACTTCCCTGCCGGGCACCTGCCTGCATTTGGTTCAGTTTTACCCATGTCCATATCTGTACCCATAAAAATTCTTGCAATTATTTTTTTTTCCCCAACCATGCATGCTTTTGCAGGTTACCCATCGGGTACCCAACCTGGTGCAGGACTCTGGTTAGTCACTAGTCATTACCATGGAATTAGAAAATAGAAACATGTACTTAAAACTGCATTTGATTTTCATCACCTTTTTTTTTTTTATCAAACCTGTAAAACCTGAGTCATATCCTAAGTATCACGAATCACAAACAAATCTGCATGTTGACAAACATAACTGGCAGTAACTCCGGCATTTCCAGAAATTTGTTGCAGTGTTGCATTGTGGGAAGTATAGTTCCAAACAGTGAGAACCCGCTGGCTTTTGCTTGGCTGATGTTTTTTTGTTGCTGCTACTGTGGCTGCGTGGAGCTTCGTACACTACCCACAATGCAATGTCGAGACGTTATTTACGTACATGCCGAAGTTCCTGCCAGTTATTTTTGTAGACATGCAGACTTGTTTATGGTGGAGTATACTTCAAAATTGTTCACCATGAGGGATGAGATTAAGGTGCATAATCACAGAAAGACTTACAGATTCGTGATACTTAGGCTGTGACTCAGGTTTTACAGATTTGATGAAAAATTGGTGACAAACGTCACGTAGCTTTAAGTATAGAAATGCGAGTACTTTTGCCACCTCTGGCAAAGAGCAATTGTCCAGTGTAATTACAGCAAACTCCCACATGGTGTTAAGAAAATTATGACTTTTTGCTGCATTCAAACATTTTAATATCAGTAAAGATGTGTTAGTCACATGCAGGTAAATGATTTAATGGGTTAGTTCTGAAGTACAAAGGCCTCTTTGTATATGCATGGAATGAAGCAGTTAATGATTGACTGTTGGACAGCTGTGATGTTAGACCAGCTCACGCTGATGTTTTGTGATCTGTGTTTCAGAAGCTGCAGAAAATCCGTATGGGGAGGATGACAGCAAAAGTCCTTTCCCTCTACAGCCTCCAGTCAAACGAAGCTATGCCCAGAATGTTACTGTGTGGATTAAAGCCAGTGGATTACAGGTAAACGCCTGAAGGTTCTTATTAAAACTCTGCATCACAACAAGTCCTCTTAAATATTTAACTAAAACTGTTGGTTTGTGGAATTCCAAGTAGCTTAACTGAGTAAGTTCTATTCAAATCATGTTAAGTGTGAGAGTACGGCACAATATCAGGCATCAAAATTTGTATCTCGTGGTGACGCAACAGAAAGTCAGGTGATCACTGAAGTCTGTAGATGATTGTAGAATTCTGGATGTTCTGTTGGTGGTCGGTACATTTATAGGTCAGGTGTTTTCTACCAATCAGAACATAGAATGGAGCAAGTCTAGTGAGTGTACTTGGAAAACACCCCACCCCAAACTTTGTAGTTTCAGTGCCACATACATTTGAACTGCCATGATTATTTATGGAGGGAAATGAAAACAGAAATGTTGATTAAAAAAAATAAAATAAAAGGCAGTTACAGCTTTTAGTCACTCAATCTAACTAAAGCAAATTTACAATTTTAGTACTAAGAAGTAAATCCAACTGGACAATAATCACATACATATTGCATTAGGTGGGTTTTTGAATGTGCAATATACTCATGCAATTACCACATGCAAAAAAAAAAAAAAGTAGTGGGGTCTATGTAATGAAATTAGTCATTAAAGGAAACAGTTTCACGGTCCTTCTTATTCAGTACATTCAAATGCTTTCTAACAAGCTTTTTCTCTTGGAGGCATTTTTAAGACACATGGGATTGTGGAAGCTGAGGAGTACTGTTGATGCATAAAAATCGAAATTGAAGGTCCTTTGAAATTTCACAGTAGAACAGATCCTCCCTTGAGTTTGAGAAGCAGTTCCTCTCAGCCTTTAGGGTTAATTTATCTTTGACAGTAATTTAATAATGATCTACATAGTAGTGATAAAAACTGCCCATATTGTTTGCCTCGGCTACATATTTTTAGTTTCTGGTGTCCCTGGCTTCTTTCTACAGACTGATGTGCAGAAAATCCTGAGGAATGCAAGAAAACTGCCAGATAAAACTCAAACCTTTTACAAGGTAATTTAACTTTAATCGTCTTTGAGTCCATAGTGGTGCAGTTTTGATGTCTTTGAGTTTTCATAAATGTTTTGTGTCTGACCTCGTCAGGAGCTGAACCGCTTGCGGAAGGCAGCGTTAGCATTCGGGTTCTGGGAGCTCCTGAAGGGAGTCGCTGAACTGTTGGAGAGAGAGTGCACCATGCTCCCCGACTCAGCTCATCCTGACGCTGCTTTTCAGCTTTCCCATGCTGCACAGCAACTGAAACTGGCCAGCACGGGTGATTCCCAGTATGCTGCATTTGATCATAACATTGTCCCCATGCACACCGACTTCTCAAGCTGAGAATTCTGAAAAATGGACAGAAATACAGCAGCCTGCGTGGATCAGAGTGGAGATGGATCAAATGGTCTTTTTTTAAGAATTTACATGAAGAACTGAAACATCACACTCCGCTGTGACAACATCTACACATGGCAGTGAGATGTCTGTAAATCTTTAGAATGTACATATTGTTTTTTTACTTTTTTTTTTGTAATATTTTTTCAAAGGTTTGCTTTATTTTTTGTGTCAAACACCTGCGACATTCACAGAAAACTCGAAAAATGACTTGACATTTGTCACACTGTTAAAACAACAGGAAATCAGAAAAAGGAAGGAAATGCTTTTATTTATAGCAGGACGTTGAACATTGACACAATACTGAGTCAGCAGTATCGCCAAGGTTTAACAGGGCAGTTATAAAATATGAAATAATAAATTCAGTAGGTGTAATAAATGTTTTCTTATGAGTTGTTATTGCAAGAAGTGAAGTGAAACAATGTCAGTGCATTAAACAGTCTAGATCATATGGAATGAAAGAAACATGTCAGATTTCATGACTTAGTCTGGCTGTTTACTAACCAACACAATATGGACGAGTATATTAGGTTCACAGTAAACAGACCGTCAAGTAAACTATGAATACTGCTGTCATCTATAGAATGTACATGTAACAATGACAAAAATCATTTTAATGTTTTATTGAAAAAAAAAAAAAAATTGCTTAATAAAAGTTCTTAACTGGTTGCCCCAGTGATGTGCAGGCAGCAAAGGTATTTGAGTTGTGTCCCAAAGCTCAAGTTGCTTTCTTCTTGGTATGGATACGCCTCTTCCTCAGCTTGTAGAGATGACAAAAGTTGATATAAAGTCCTACAGTGGAGGACAAAATATCAGAACAAAAATGGCTGTATTCAAACATATGCTTCGATATTTGAATAAAGACTCACCCAAAACCATGAGAAGCAGATAGATGTAAAGGACGTAGGAGAAGCTGATCGAGGTACCGATGGGCTTGGGCAGAGGGATGCTGAAGAGTTTAGTTTCATCAAAGATGGGAATCGCTTGTATCACAGCCACAGCTGAATGGGATTGAAATAGAAATGACCATGAAAAAGTATTACAGACTATCATCATTTTAAAGAGAGAGGTAAATAAGCTCACCTTCAGCTAACACTCCTAAAGGGTACAGTGGTATCCAGACTGTGTATCGCAGCCATGTCAGGGTCTTCCACTCAATATGACAATAGCTCAGCAAGTAAAATGGATACCTAAAAATGAAGCAGAGAGTTACTTAAAGGAGTGATATTTTACTTTTTAAAATGAAATTGTGCATTTTAAAACATTTCCATAGACTGTAAATGCTATGCTGAATTCTGAAGTCTGAATTCTTCATTAATTCAACTCCACAGGTCCATCTTCAACCCTATTTCTGCGTAATAACATCCAAAAGGTCATTTTGAGCGCTGACCCTTTCAATGCAAATGAGTCACATCAAGCCCCACCCCCTTCAGGTTGTTGACTGTGCTGCTCTGTCCCATTCAGACACTTGTATTCATTAATACAACCAACAACTGAACATTTCAGGTAAAGGGCTCGAAGTTTGGACACATTTTGAGTATGGACTACAACCACTGCAGCTGACAAACAATTATGTCGTACTCTGAGAAATGTTCATCGGAAGTTTTGACCTTATATGTGCAAATGTTAATGTGTAACTACAGGCGGTCCTCAGGTTACGCGGTCCTCGACCTACGCTGTTTCGACTTTACGACGCCTGAGTCTCGTCCGCCTTTTTGTCTCCAGTCGTCCCATAGTGTAGAGTGTCTGTGTTTGTGCTCCGTAATTTTCTCAGTATCCTCGCCTTTTTCACCCTCCTTT
>JAPTGZ010000023.1:16729577-16740210 GCA_029814645.1 Fowleria isostigma | reverse complement strand
CTCTTTAACCTTTTGTTTGCAGTTTGTTTTTTTTTTTTTTTTTTTATACATTCCTTTAAATTTCCTAAACCTATGCCAGCGAGGAACAGATATATTTCAACCAAGCAGCTTTTAAAACATTACTCAAAGTACCAAAGGTCAAAAGTGATGAAACCCATGGTTGACATTAGTGTAGTCATGTTTACCTTTGTGAGAACTCTCTATCTCATAACAAAGTAAATGTACCAGTCTGGATTGTGTCTTTAACGCTGACAGGAGAAGACCTGTGAGAGGATGTCAGACTGAACCAGACAATGGTTTGTTTATTTGAGTAAAAGCAGACAATGACTGCCCTACTTCTAAACTGAAAGGAGCAGAAATTAGTGGTGGTAATCTTGGAATGTCCAAAACAATAGGCACATGTTAGACTAGTTGTAAAGACACAGGGTACCTGGTTTAAGAGAGCTTAAAATACAAATTCTCAAACAGTGACATAAACAGCTTTAAGAACGTTCTATAAAACGGATGTCATCATGTTTCTTTTAGTTTAGAAGTCATACCTTTTACCCCTTACTGCCTAAGTGTATTTACAATTATATAAAGTACTTTTTTTTTTAATTGTTGCTGTCAAGCAGATGATAAATTAAATGAAAATTGTTAATTTGAATATAGC
Organism: Fowleria isostigma; assembly: GCA_029814645.1. Classification (NCBI taxonomy): domain Eukaryota; kingdom Metazoa; phylum Chordata; class Actinopteri; order Kurtiformes; family Apogonidae; genus Fowleria; species Fowleria isostigma. The sequence goes on along the minus strand of JAPTGZ010000023.1, from coordinate 16,739,558 downwards.
ACAATGGCTCTGATGCAAATTAGAGACACTGGCTATAATTGGCAAAATAGTAATTATATGGTCATAATAGTAACACATTTTCTAGTCTCTGGTTTGTAGATAATTTTATTGATGCTACTATTGATGTTAGTTAATAATCCAAACAAAACAAAAATAATTCCAAAATCAGTAGAATGACATGAAATTAATTACACTGTTATTACCTGAAACAGGCCGTTGAACATCAGGGATCATAGATAACAAGGAAACATGTACATTCACAAGTGTTGAGCAGCATCTTGTTACAAAAACAGAGGGATACTGCTGAAGTTTTGTTGCTTTACAGCATTGTTGAAAAATAAGTAGTCTTTATTACATGTGTAAATGGTGAATCATAAACTGTATTGCCATCTTTTCGATTTTTTAGTTTCATTTTCCTTCTCCCTCAAAAGGCCCTACCTTTTGCCAGGCCATAGTTGTAAATAAGAATGCTGTCTTAACCTATTTTGCATGGCTAAATAAATAAAAACAAATAATAAAAAGATTAGAAACATGTGCTTATTTCCAAAATATAATTTTTTCTGTCATGCCTTTAAATCCAATGGGTGCTTACAGAGTAAAACATTCACGTATAATGAACACGTAGATGTGTGTGTTGCTGGTGTTTTCAAAGCCGCCTGGGATAGTTAAATGTTCTAATCTTAGTTTATCTTTGCTGCCACCTATGAATGTAAAGAAGGCGGGGAAAATTTGATTTGGCTGTCAAATTACTGTGGCATTGTTACTGTTGAGTTGTTGAGGATGTAGTATGTGCAGCTGTGTGAATGGCTTTCCAAATAAAAGCATCCGTCCATGAGCCGTAACCTGTCCTGCTGCTATTGGCTGCTGTGTCATTTGGTTAATGAGGCCAGAGAAACATTACATCAGCCAAGGGGAGTGTTGTCGTAGCCTTGACAGCACTGAAGAGGAGTGTACAGGTGCACCTAAAGGAAATAAGCACCATGTTCACACAGCTATGGTCAAATCACAAAAACTTCCAGTCTGTATTCAGGGGAGACACTGTGAACTAGTCAGATATTCACTCCTTTAGACACAACATACCATACCATACATACTGCTGTTTATTATCTCTCTCTCTGAAAGGATGTTTAGCTAACAGCTTCCTTAAAGGTCACCAAAATAATCACATTACAGCTATTTCATCATCTAAATAAAAATCAAGAAAAATGTGTGAATCATAAATTCACAAATAGACACATAACATTGTATTTTACTGACTCTGCTCATTGTGGGTTCACTGTTTTCATTTGGGCTACTTTTAAAAAAACTGTAGACATTATTTGGAACTACTTACAGAACATATTTGTATTGTCATTTACTCAGATACTCTCACTGGCATTATAATGAGCACTTTTGTCAAAGTTTCAGTCCAGAGGCAGAGTCTGCATAGGATTAACAAAGAGAAACTTAACCAAGGAATATTTCATACACACAATACAAATGTCACTGTATGAGGATCTATATAACAGCTTAACTTATACAGTTCAGCCAAAAACTGGGTGTTTTCCACAGTCAAGGATAGGAAAAAAGTCCATGAGGATGTCCTTAGGTCAGGTAGGATATAATATATAATATAATACTGTCAGCTTGTTCTTTTCATACATACATGATAGCTTTTTTTTATGTTGATTTATCCAAGTCATCAGACATAAAGTTCAGACAGCAATTAAGGATCATTAATTGACACAAAATCCATTATATTTTACACTGAATACATTTCATTGTCATCCAGATGCTTTCGTGAGAAATGGTCACTATATTCAGATATACAGTTGTGCTCATAAGTTTACATACCCCCATGGATTTTGTGATTCTTTGGCCATTTTTCATAGTTTAAATAATAGACAACAGAAACTATCCAAATGAACCCGATCCAAAGTCGACATACCCGACTTCTTAATCCTCTGTATTGGCCCTGCCCCTTTAACATAAATGACAGCTTCAAGTCTTTGGTGGTAGTTGTGAATGAGGCACTTTATTTCCTCAGATGGTAAAACTACCTATTCTTCTTGGTGAAACACTCTCAGTTCCTTTAAAATTTGGGGTTTTCTTGCATGAATTGCCCAAAGTGGCTCAGTGATACTGAGGTCAGGAGATTGAGATGGACACTCCAGAATCTTCACTTTTTTCTGCTGTAGCCAGTGACAGGTCAACTTGGCCTTGTGTTTTGGGTATTGTCATGTTTGAACATTAAGACCATCCCATGCACATTCTGTCAGGGTATGTAAACTTATGAGTACAACTGTAGCCCTGTTCTCTCAGTAATGACATATATAAACCAAGTGGCCTCTGTGTGCGTGCATGCATGAATGCACCTATGTGTGTCAGCTTTATAACTGAAAAACTGGACAGAGGTCCAATTGCCTTTTGGAGTAAATATGTATTTTGGGTCCAGAATCAGGCAAAAACTGCACATTGATATAATCAATATTTTTGGAATTATTAGTTTTTAAAATTACAATGGGTTCTTACTGTGGCCCCATTCCACTCCACTGGTCATACCTGGCCTGCTAATGCTCCATCTCCTATGTAAAATAAAGTCTATGGTCCATGTTGATGTCAATACAAAGCAAAATGAGGTCCATTCTTTTTCTTCCTAATCTATGTGATACACCAGTAGGTTTTGTCAACTCATCCAGTTATCCAAATGTGATGAAGTTATGCAGTAATGATATACAGCCCTTTCAAAGATATATGAAAATAAGGTCACTATGAATTCATTCTTTTCTGTCACTTTTTATTTCAATTCAAAACAAAATGAGGGCCATCATATGTTTTCTAATCTGTTTTTCAGCTTTTCATTTTATCAATGATAAAATCATGATCATATCAGTGATAGATTAAGTGTTTTGTGGTGACGTCCAAATGATATCTTCTCTATAATTTAACCTTTCCTAAGGTTATCACCATTTATTATAATTTTATCCTCTGCATTTTGCATTTTTCAGGTGTTTTGCCATATTTAATTTACTGATAATATAGATGTTTATAAAATTTCTGGGTAAATTCAAAGGTCAAAAAAACAAAAAAGTGACTCTTTCCGCAAAATGTAGCATTAACTGAAAATAAAAACAAATGTCTGCAACTACTGACATTTGTCAAATTATATGGGTTTTTACTGATGAATAAATGTTACAGAACATGATAGTGTTTCCATGCTCATTCTGGAGTCTCTGCACGTCCAAATGGCTCATATCTGATGACCATGAAAAACTGAGGAAATGCATTTTTTCCCTGAATTCTTTATGCTTATTTAATAAACATTTTAGATCAGTAGATGCTTTGGGTTACTGGCGGCTGTTTAAGTCATAGAATGTTAAAAAAAAAAAAAAGTATTAAAACACCTTTGAATGTGACATTTTAGGAATTAAATGTAATTCCTGAAGGCAATTTGTAGATTACATTTGTAAAGGTACTATTTATTTACATTAGTTTTACTCATCATTGACCATGCTACATATAAGCTGTTTATGGTAAAGTTAATTCTAAATGTGAGCAGTGTGTACACAATCAAATAAAAGAAAGTGTGGTGCAACATGGAAATAAATAGCAGATTACACTAAATTTTGTTCTCAAATAACTAGTGACCACCCTATTTAAAACTAGAAATAATAATGATAAAAAGGAAGCTCAGGAGAGGAACTGTTTGACTCGACAAAGAAAAAATAATGTAACTTTGGTTGTAACACTTGTATAATCATCAAATGACTTGTTGACTGTAGGTTAAATATTTACTTTTGTGATGGAACACTGCATAAATTAAAGTATGCATTCCATGCAGCCATGCAAATATTTATTTCTCTGAAATATATCTCATCCTTTGTGTCAGTATGTGCGCACAATAAAGGATTCATGTGTCATGTGAGGCTGATGCAACACCGTTCTCAAGGCTCAGTTTCTGGCCTTAGGGATTATTCAACAGTGTTTCATCAGAAAACGTATCCTGAGAGATCACCTGCTGTTCTCTCTGTGTCACCACAATTCATTTTATTGATGCTCAACTGCTTAAAAGTGATAAACACCTTGTGGGTATGAGTGCAAATACTACAGTACAGAAGCATTTGGTGTCACAAAAGCAAGAATAGAGTTGATTTTTTTTTCTTTTTAAATTCTGTTAAACTATTAATTCTATTTATTTTTAAATAAAAAGTGTCATGAAGGGAAATGAAAATCCTTCCAGATCATTTATTTAAACTTAAATCAACTACATTTGTATATAATCTATTTTGTTATTGTACACTTACATTTATGAGATATGTTTTAAATGTTTATTAACATGTACGTTTATTAGATATTTAAGAAAACAAATTCAATCTAAAAGGTACATTTGCTGCCAAATCTCTCATAAATAATTATCTTTGCATCAAGAAATTACAAGAACAAAATCACTTTGAAGGTGAAAAAAGTAAAAAAAAAAAAATAAAAAAATCTCCATCTAATTCTGTATAATGATTAACTGACTTGGTAAAAACCCTCAGACTGACTCTTTCCTGAAAACTCTTCTCCCCTGGTTAATACTTGTTAATACTACATAATGCTACATAGCTGCACTTCCTGATTATACTTATTTGCCTTTTCATTGTGTAAACAGCAACTCAGTACAATTCAACTTGTTTAATGTCTTTTTGTTTTCTGTTTCAACATTTCAACTCTGCCCATATGGTACACTGTTGGCCCCTCGATGACTTGTGTTGGGTAGCCTTAAGGTGTATAATGCCATGGTAACTGGAAATAGGGGAGATGTGAGAGGCCTCCACAGGGACATGCTACTGCTTTCTCTTCACCGTCAAACCCCTCGACAAGTGCCTCTTTACCGGTGAGGCCACGGGGAATGATGGAAGCCACTAACTTGTCTAGACTAAACTGTGGAAGTCCCACAGGATGCATCAATTAGACTCATGGATGAAGAGGGACCGACATGATGCAAGTGGAGTCAGATATTAACTCACTCTGAAGGTAAAAAAAAAAAAAAAAAAAGAAGACACAAGTGGAAGAATGTGCACTTAATGTAGGTCATTAATGGGAACCCATCTAATGAAGTTCATCACAGGTTAGTAAATCAAACAGTATAAATATTATTATTGTCCAACCAAATATTACAGCACACATTCACAAAGATAATGTGGTAAATGATGCTGTTAAATAATTTTGCATTTACGTCATTTGACAAACTTTAAACAAGAAGCTTTTTGATGGGAAAAGATATATTTTGATAATCAAACCAATATGTAAGACTGAATCATATTCATCTTCAAAAAAAAGCATGCTTATGAATTGGAACAGGTGTCCTAGATGAAAAGGCCTACGACTGGATTTTGTTCTATTATCAAAAATCTTCTAATTAGTCTCCTGAAAATCACAAGTCAACATTAAAGGCAACCAAGATTTATTGTTGGCAAAAAAACATTTCACATTGTTACCAGGTATTAGGTGCATCAGGAGAACTCTGTCCAATAGGTCACCACATTCATCTCAGGTGGAAACAGATGACATAGTGCCACCATTGTGATGACCATAGGGCATGGCTTCTTTCTTTCTCTCTCCTCAGATATTTGGTTAAGTGACTCCATAGTTACTGATGTTTGGACAACTCCTTGGTAACCAAATGTTTTGGTCAAGTTTCTCCTAGGTGACCAGTGGGCGTGGCCTCGGAGTATAAATAGACGGCTCCTTGGCAACTGGATGCTCTCTTCACAGGTCAACTGAACAGTTGGAGACTGAAGACTCTCAGGACCCTGAGGACAGCGAGGTCTAGTCTGGACAGAGAGACCTCCGTGATGGTGCTCTGCTGTCCAGACATCTCACCTTCAGCTTTCTCTTGGCTGATCATCGCAGACTTGTTCGGACGTCCTACCAATTACAGTTGCTTGTGTTCATGCATTTCTTTGGTGCTCTTGCACTAATAAATCTCTTCATACTGGAGACCTTCCTGTTATGTGCATGTTATTTGTCAAGCCCTCAGAGCCAGTCTTGACAACTGGGGGCTCGTCTTTTTGGACTTTTGGCAAGTACGTTATGTCCTTGGTGAGGTCTGCGGTCCGGGAGTCACCTCGTCAAACGCTGTTCCAGATTCATTTCTTTCTGGGAGTTCCCTGGTAGGCTTAGGGGTGCATTCCCCATATGAGTTTGGGTCTTTTGGGAGGTTAGTGTGGCACGGACTGGTTAGCGTTGGTTGTCTTGGCATCCATCTAGGGGACACTTCAGTGGATTTCACACCACGTTCTGTTCACAAAGCGCTGTGCCCTCTGCTGAGCCTTGACACTATTGTAACATTTCCCAAACTTATCAGCCATGTTACCAGATTACACTATCAGCTCCTCCTGTTGTCTCTATTGTTTTGGATGGCTCCCAAGGGCATTTTGACCTGTTTTGAATAATTCTTGAATGCTTTACTTCTGGCTTGGCATGAATATTTCTGGATATCTTCACAGATAATAATGCTTGATATCTTCATCGTTCAGTACAGTCCTTACAGAACCTTTTTCTATTAATTCAATCTGACTGCACTTGACACCAATGTAACTTAATCCAGACATATCCTTTGTTTCTTTTAACACTGTTGTTACTGTTGTTTTCAACTTATATGTACCAATACATTCTCAAACATATTCTCATCACTACTCACTTGTTTAGCAGCATAATTAAGGCATTAACTTCATAACATTTCTGAAAGAAACTACGTTTGTATGTGTGCATATAATGAAATGGTTAAAATGAATATTGTACATAGAGTGCACAAGCTCGAAATAATAAAATGAAATGAAATAAAGTGACATTTACCTGCTCAAAACAATATACATTTACATTTATGCATTTGGCAGGCGCTTTTTTTTCCCAAAGCGACTTACAAGGGGAAAAAGGTTGACAGCTAAGTTCTCTCGTTCTCTCTCTCTCTAAAAAGTAAATAAATATCATAAAGGTGTAAAGGGAAAATGAAAATTCACTGGTTCTATTCACAAGTATACAGTTAAACTGTAGCCATTATTGAGTGCACATTAGACAGTTACTTTTAATACTCAGCTGAACTTCAGTATGTTTTGTCAGAGCCACTGACCAACTTCAGCGCCTGCTGAACCGACTTTGAACCCTTACACATTATAAATGTAACCAAGGGCACTACGAGGCTTACTCATTAAAAAAACGACATAAGAAGCTAAAAGGGTGCAGGTGGTGGTCAAAGAGAGGCCAAAGCAGCATACGGTTTAATACGTTTATTTTACAAGATAAAATACAATACACCATTAAAAGGGGTTAAAATGCTGAGGACTGGTTGGCCGCGGGTGCACACGGTGGTGGAGCAGAACACGATGGGGGCAGAGTATCCACTACACGCTCCATGCGACACAATCACACAAACATAAACTAAAACTAAAAGGGCAACAAAAGCATGCAATAAGTGAATGGATGTGCTAAATACCAAACACACAGGAGTGATGGGGTGGCAGTGGGAACTCCAACACCAGAACCCTCCACGGCTAGGACAAGCACGCTCAAACCAGACCCTGCAGCAAAGGAAAACACAATTAAAATCATATGTTTCTGCACAAGGGATCTCAACCCGGTGACTATAAGATTAACTAAAACCACCGGGAATGTACAGAAACAAAATGGTAAAAACAGGTAAAAACACAAATACAAGACTAAACCAAAAATTTAAACCTAAGTAAAAAAAAAAACAGCAATGGGGCCGGGCTCCTAATAAAAGCAATTGGGTAGGCTGTCACAGTCTTCCTGGCCAAACCGCAACACTGGCGTAGGGTCTGGCTGTCTCAGGCAGACCCGTACCCGGTCGACCCGCAACTTTATACTGTCACTGAATGAATGGATTGCGAAAGCAATACATGGGTGGACCAGGTATGGGGCCCGACAAGGGAAAACTGCCACTGGCTACATGAACAAATTGATGTTTGTAAAAACGATGGTCTGTATTGAGATGTGTGGCTTGGCCGACGTATTGGGCCTGCACCATCTGTTGAACATAAGCCGTCAATATTAACATCAAAGACTGCATTGGGGCCTGCACCATCTGTTGAACATGTATCATCATATGTTTTAATAAATTCAAAGACTTCTTGTTCCTTAATATAAGTGTGATTTTACTGGGAAACCCCAGTTAATAACTTAATGTAACTACTGATTCTTTGCTTCTGTACATTTAAAACCCTGATGATGCATCAATTCCTCTGCAGACCCTGACTATCACTTTGCTGGTTTCAGTCCTTCTGCACAGAAGTAAAATAAATACAGTTGTGCTCATAAGTTTACATACCTTGACAAAATGGGCATTGGATGGTCTTGGATGTTCCAACATGACAATGACCCAAAACACAAGGCTGAGTCGACCTGTCATTGGCTACAGCTGAAAAAAGTGAAGGTTCTGGAGTGTCACTTTGAGGAGGTCTCAAACATGCAGTTCATGCAAGAATACCCAAAATTTTAAAGAAACTGAGTGTTTTGCCAAAAAGAATGGGCAATTTTACCATTTGAGAAAATAAAGAACCTCATTTACAACAACCACAAAAGACTTGAAGACTTGTCATTGATGTTAAAGGGGCTGGGGCCAATACAGAGTGTGACAACCGCTACGGTACGTTTTTTTTCTCTCTCTCTCTCTCTCTCTCTCTCTCTCTCTCTTTCCCTCTCTCTTTCATTCTCTCTCTCTCTCTCTCGCTATCCTCAAATGTTTGGTGAAGCGACTCCCTGGTTACCTGATGTTTGGACAACACCTTGGTAACCTGATGTTTGGGCAAGTGTCTCCTAGGCAACCAGAAGTACCTTTTCACACAGCGTACTTGACTCTGTATCTGAGTACTCGGGTCTGCTTTATGTTGTCCATGTGAATGCTAACGTACCGTACTAGCGTACTGTACTGGAGTACAGATGAGAAGGGTGGACTCGGATACAGACCGCCCGTACTCCAGTACAGTACCGGTGCATATGAATGCAACCATACCGGGATCACAGATGCTAGACCGGATGCCACATCTGTTTACAACTCCGATTACAGAAGTGACTTAATCAACATCAGACCGTAGATGGTGCAAAAACATTCATTGTTTGAATCTGTCATACAACAAAAGGACAGCACCGCTGTTGAAGGTAAATATATTGAAGACAACGATGAACCTTCTTCATGTTACCTCAAACAGGATAACAGAACAGTATTGTTTGTTTTGTCACCATTGTAGACGAATAGAGCAGTCACTCGGTTGATGATATAAGGGTTTGTCTTATTCTGACTTCTGCATTTGTTGCACTGTGACGGAATTCCCTCCACATTGCCACCTACTGTTTCGGCCCCGTAACACCCATTCGTACTCGAATCTGGGCCGGAGTACGCACATGTGGAATGCAGACAGCTGGAGAGGTGTGAAGCATACCTGAGTACAGTATGGCTCTGAGTACACTGTGTGAAAACGCCCTAAAAGCCTGCTCCAGACCCTCTTCTTCGATCCTTCATTGATCGTCTCTGACCTAGCCTGATATCCTTCTGATTATAATTGCTCGTGTTCATTTGGTGCTCTTGCACTAATAAATCTCTTCGTACTAGAGACCTTCCCATTCTGTGCGTGTTATTTGTCAAGCAATGCTTGACAAATAACACTCAGTACTCAATGCCCCCAATGACAACTGGGGGCTCGTCTTTTTTGGATTTTTGGCAATTATGTCATTTCCTTGGTGAGTTCTGTGGTCCAGTTGTTGCCTCGTTTTGAGGTAAGTGCTGTTCCAGATTCATTTCTTTCTGGGAGTTCCCTGATAGGCTTAGGGGCATTTTCCTCATATGGGTTTGTGTCTTTTGGGAGGTTAATGTGGCATGGACTGGTTGTCGTTGGTTGTTTTGGCAACCCTCTAGGGCAGGGGTCTCAAACTCCAGTCCTCGAGGGCCGGTGTCCTGCATGTTTTAGATGTTTCCCTCTTCCATACATGTAGTTCAGTCAATGA
>JAPTGZ010000023.1:16719049-16729477 GCA_029814645.1 Fowleria isostigma | reverse complement strand
GCTAGTTTGGGGCTGTGTAGTTAGAGAGAACTCCCTGGCACAGTGATTACTGCTGCAGTGGGTTTGTTAAGTGCACTTAGTGGGTTGGTTGCTTGCAGTTTGTTATGGACCTCTCAGGTTTTTTCGAGGCACCTAGTGCACAGTTTTCTGGACATGTATAGAACAGAATGGTTGAAGGCCATTGCGCAACATTATTCGCTCCAGGTACCGCAGAGGTTGTGTAAGGTTGTACTAGTATCCTTTATTTAGCAGGCTTTATGAGACAAGGATGTGTTAAGTTGTACCTGCTGTCACGGTGATGAAGCCATTGACGGTGAAACCATTGGCGAGGCCGCCATCACCCTGGGCTGAATCCCCAGAGGCGCTCGTGTCCATGCTCTCTGCACAGCTGACTGACCAGTGCGAGCAGTGGAACAATTGATGGAGCAGAGCGGCTGTTTGTGCAGCAGGACCAGTTGCAGAGGCTGCAGTTGGAGCTGGCAGCTCACAGGTCTTTGGATGGTCAGCCTCCCGCTGTTCTGTCTGGGGGTTCGGGCCCTCCGCATCCTCATGTGGACTGCCTACTTCTTAAGTTTAGTGAGAAGGACCCAGATAGATTTTTTAAGTTGTTTGAATTTGTGGCTGACGCGCGATGGTGGTCCGATATGGACAGGGTCCTCTTCCTTCAAGGTGTGTTATCCAGTGTAGCGGCAGAAGCGTATTCAGTCATGTGTGCTCATGATGCTCTGACTTATGACATGATGAAGAGTGCTGTCCTGTCGGTATACGACTTGTTGGCAGAAGTCTATAGGCAGAAATATAGGCAGCTTACGCTAAAGGATTGTTTGTCCTGTATGGTGCCTTGGTAACCTGATGTTTGGGCAAGTGTCTCCTCGGCAACCAGATGGAGTATAAAAGACTGCTACAGACCCTCCTCTTTGCTCCTTCGTCGATCGTCGCTGACTTAGCCTGATGTCCTTCAGATTATAGTTGTGTTCACGTATTTCTTTGGTGCTCTTGCACAAATACATTTCTTCAAACTGGAGTCCTTCCCGTTCTGTGCATGTTATTTGTCAAGAACACAGAGCCAGTCTTGACAATTGGGGGCTCATCTTTTTTTGGACTTTTGGCAAAGTACGTTGTTTCCTTGGTGAGGCCTGTGGTCCAGTCATTACCTTGTTTTGAGGTAAGTGCTGTTCCAGATTATTTTCTTTCTGGGAGTTCCCTGATAGGCTTAGGGGCACTTTCCTCATATGGGTTTGTGTCTTTTGGGAGGTTAGTGTGGCACAGACTGGTTATCGTTGGTTGTCTTGGCAGCCATCTTGGACACTTCAGTGGGTTTCACACCACATTCTGTTCACAAAGCACTGTGCACCCTACTGAGCTTGTGCTGAATCCTCCCACCACGAACTGCACAAAGATAGGCTAAGTTTAGCTAGTTTGGGACTGTGTAATTAGAACTCCCTGGCACAGTGATTACTGCTGCAGTGGGTCTGTTAAGTGCACTTACTGGGTTTCTTGATTATGGAGCGGCTGTTTGGGCAGCAGGACCAGTTGCAGCGGTTGCAGTTGGAGCTGGCAGCTTGTGGGTCTTCGAATGGGCAGCCTCCCACTGTCTTGTCTGGGGGTTTGGGCCCTGCGCATCTCGTGAGGACTCTGACCTCGCGTTGAACCTCTGACTACTTCCTGAGTTTAGTGAGAAAGAGCCGCATACGTTTTTTAAGTTGTTTAAACGTGTGGTTCACATGCGACGGTGGTCCGATAGGGACAGGGTCCTCTTTCTTCAAGGTGTGTTAGCCAGCACAGTGGCAGATATGTATTCAGCCATGTGTGCTCATGATGCTCCGACTTATGACATGGTGAAGAGTGCTGTCCTGTCGGCGTACAACTTGTCGGCCTAAGTTTACATGCAGAAATTTAGGTAGCTTGCACTAAAGGATTGTCTTGTATGGCACTTGTTAGGGAACTGAAGTTCCTTGCTTTGCGCTGGCGCGCTGCCAAGAATGTTACTTCCTTGATGGCCTGATGTTTGGACAATGCCTTGGTAACCTGATGTTTGGGCAAGTGTCTCCTAGGCGACCAGATGGAGTATAAAAGACTGCCACAGACCCTCTTCTTTACTCCTTCATCGATTGTCGCTGACCTAGCCTGACGTCCTACTGGAGTATGATTGTTCATTTTCATGTATTGCTTCAGTGCTTTTGCACTAATAAATCTCTTTATACTGGAGACCGTCCCATTCTATGTAAGTTATTTGTCAAGCACGCGGACCCAGTCTTGGGGGGTTTGTCTTTTTGGCCTTTTCGCAAGTACATCTTTTCCTTGTTGAGGCCTGTGGTCCGGTCGTTGCCTCGTTTTAAGGTAAGTGCTGTTATAGATTCATTTCTTTCTGGGAGTTCCCTGATAGGCTTAGGGGCATTTTCCTCATATGGTTTTGTGTCTTTTGGGAGGTTAGTGTGGAACAGATTGGTTATCGTTGGTTATCTTGGCAGCCATTTAGGACACCCAGTGGGTTTCGCACCACATTCTGTTCAGAGTGTTGTGCACCCTGCTGAGCTCGTGCTTAATTCTCCCACCACAAACTGCACAAAGATAGGCTAAGTTTAGCTAGTTTGGGGCTGTGTAGTTAGAGAGAACTCCCTGGCACAGTGATTACTGCTGGAGTGGGTCTGTTAACTGCACTTCCTGGGTTTGCTGGGGTTGCTTATGGAGTGGCTGTTTGCGCAGCAGGACCAGTTGCAGCGGTTGCATTTGGAGCTGGCAGCTCGCGGGTCTTTGGATGGGCAGCCTTCCCGCTGTCCCGTCTGGGGTTTCGGGCCTTGCACATCCTTGTGAGGACTCTGACCTTGTGTTGAACCTCTGACTAGTTCCTAAGTTTAGTGAGAAGGAACCGGATACATTTTTTCAGTTGTTTGAATGTGTGGCTGATGCGCGACGGTGGTCCGATATGCACAGGGTTCTCTTACTTTAAGGTGTGTTAGCCAGTGCAGCGGCAGAGGTGTCTTCAGCCATGTGTGCTCATGATGCTCCGACTTATGACATGGTGAAGAATGCTGTCCTGTCGGCGTACGACTTGTCGGTGGAAGTCTATGGGCAGAATTTTAGGCAGCTTGCACTAAAAGATTTTTCGTCTTGTATGGCACTTGTTAGGGAACTGAAGTTCCTTGCTTTGCTCTGGCGCGCTGCTGAGAATGTTACTTTCCTTGATGGCCTGATGTTTGGACAATGCCTTGGTAACCTGATGTTTGGGCAAGTGTCTCCTAGACAACCAGATGGCATATAAAAGACTGCCACAGACCCTTTTCCTTGCTCCTTCATCAATCCTCGCTGACCTAGCCTGACAGTCCCTCTGATTACAATTGCTCGTGTTCATGTATTGCTTCGGTGCTCTTGCACTAATAAATTTCTTTGTACCAGAGACCTTCCTGTTCTGTGGGTGTTACTTGTCAAGCACTTGGAGCCACTCTTGACAAAAGTTAAGAACTAGGGTTTGTAAACTTTAGATCAGGGTTATTTGGATAGTTTTTGTTGTCTGTAATTTAAAAAGGGAAAAAAACATATTTGTTGCATAATCAATGACTTGACCCAACCACTAGCAACAAGTGACAAAAGTTTTTGTATTATCATTCATATTCTCTGAGAGATGACCAAAGAATCGTAAATTCTGCTAGGGTATATACGTAAACTTATCAGCACAACTGTACACAAAGACAAATTTCTCTTGGTCTCCCTTATTTGGTTGAATTTCCACCACAAATTGATGTAAAATTACAATAAAAATCATCAGGAATGTTCATTTCTGCTAAAATTCCCTTTAGTTAATAGACTTAATGTGAGGGTCTGCATGACACAGGTACATTATAATGTCATTCTGTTCATTCATCAGCATTTTTTCTCAGTGAAGACAACAGTGTGAGACATGAGGTAAAACATAGTCAAACAGGTAATGGCTGACCTGACTTTAACTTTGGTCAACGATTAACTAAATCAAGAATGAGTTAAGAAACTGACATTCTCTAAAACAGCTACAGAAGCATTTTCCATGCATTGACAATTAAAAAGACAAATCTTACCAGTATATACGTCTTTCAGAGGGTATCTGTCGCTGACTTTTTAATTGCTTCTTATTTGCATGTTCTTTTGAAGTGGTGTATGGTTATCTTTGTCTGTTTGCTCTGTTTTATTTTGTTGACATACTGCTACTCATTTATGCTGATCTTTGGCAAGCTCTTTTATCTCAGACTTTTACCAGACAAAATGAGGGAAACAAGTTCTTTCCCAGTTCATTGGGAGGTTTTCCCACCTTGCTCCAAGTTGTAGAAATTTGGCCAAATATACATCACCGACCAAAAGCATCTATTGATTTAAAATGTCACTTATCCTGTCAATTCATGTAAATAATTGGTATAAAATTCAGCTTGTCATCTTTTTATGGTCATCAGATATGACCCGTTTGGATGTTCGGAGGCTCTGTAACAGAGGTGGTAATCCCAGGTTCATGAAGACCTGTTGACTTAACACAGGTGATTCCACTAATCATCCCATCTACCTGAATAAGGAGTTGTACTCATCAAAATGGGCTGGTTCAGTGAACAGGTTGGAACAAATACATGGCAGGAATTATTGATGAACCTGGGATTACCCACCTTTGCTTCATCGTGAACGTGGAAACATCGTCATCTACAACATTAATTGACCAGTAAAACCCATGGAGTTGGATCAATGACAGTGGATGGACACACTTGTTTTATGTTCCGATATATTTTACTGAAAAAAGTCATTTTTTAGAAGATTTTAATTTGAGCTTTTATGAACATGATCAGTGAATTAAGTGATGGAAAATGCCTCATTTATACTAATTGCATACAATATACAGAGGACAATATTAGAAATAATGATAAATCACTTAAGAAAGGTTATAGACGAAATGTCATTTGGGATAGGAAAGTATCATTTTTGGACAAACATCTACCATCGACCCAAACCATCTACTGAAGTAAACTGTTCAACACCTGTTGATACAGTTATCTTATCAATACATGTAAATAATTGGTGTAAAATACAATTTATCATTTTTTCATGGTCATCAGATATAACCCATTTGGATGTTCAGAGGCTCCGTAGTTTCCACAGTAACTACAGAGCCTCTGAACATTTAACTCATGGAGTTGGATCAATGACAGCAGATGAAGACACTTGGTTTATATTGAGTTAATGATTGAAAAGTCTATTTTTCTTTTTTTTTTTTTTTCTGTTTCCGATATTATAACCTTCAACTTTAATCTGAACTTTCATGAACATCTACATGATCAATTTTTTGGGCAAGGATTGTCTTTTGTGTCACTTTTTCTTGAAAAAGATCAGACAGACTTGCAGAGAGTAATGCAGTCAGGAGAATGTGTGACTCAAAGTATAAAGAGGGTTGTTCAATGATTTTCAGGAATATGGTCAGGAGTCTGTGTATGACAAGGTACAGTAGGATGTAAGAGGTTTTTTTAGCTGCTATGATATAAACTAGCTCAAACCAGTTCTGTGTCAAGGCCAGGGCTGTGAACAATGGACACACAGATACTGACACAACATTCTATGACACAAAGGAGCATTCTATGAAAAAGAGAAACAAATTAAAATGTTTTGCTGCAGTAATCTTCCTTTACACTCTCAGAAGAAATAATAACCTAGCAATCAGGGTGTTGAAGTTGCAAGCTTTTACAGAAGCCTATGAATAATATATATTAACTCTTAACCCATCCTGTGACTGTTGTGGTCAGACCCCAGCTTCTTTAGCACACATGTTTTGGTCCTGCCCAAACATCACTACATCCTGGACTAAGATATTCCAAATATTATCTGAGATTATCAAGAAACTTTCAACACCAGACCCTATCCTGGTCATGTTTGTGGTTGGATCTGCAGCACAGGAACTCACTCTCTCAAGGAACCATGAGAACGTGACATGGTTTATGACACAGTTTGCGAGAAGGTTAATTTTGCTCAACTGGAAACATAAAAACCCTCTACCTCATCTAGCTTTACTTAATGATATTATGAAGCACTTGCAGCTAGAAAAAACACAATACTCCCTAAAGGACAAAGTAGGAATATTTTATTCAACATGGCAACCATTCATTGACTATTATATTAAAAAGAACCATAAAAAAAACAAAAAAAAAAAACAAAGAGCATATGACATCCTCTGTGTTTTTTTTCTTTTTTTCTTTCTCCTCTTGTTTTGTTTGGTTTGGTTTAGTGCATATGTTATGTGTATATTTATCACTCATCTTCCATTTTTCCTTTCTGGATCTTATATTCAGTGTTGGGGAGTAACGGAATACATGTTAGAGAGTTATGCATTTAGAATACAAAAAATGAGAAACTGTATTCTGTTACAGTTATAATTTGAATACATAGTAATCAGAATACAGTTAAAGAAAAATAGTGGATTACTTGGTGTTATTTTTTATCCTTTCACAAATCCAGTTTCCCATGCACTTCCCATAATACAATATACAATGCAAATATCCTGATGATTATTGTTGAGTCCAAGTTGTAGGAATGAGTCAGTCCTTCAAGTCCAGGTAGGGATGCCCCAATCCAACATTTGTACTGGTACAGCACATGTTCATATGCTGCTTATGAGGCTTAGACCTAATACATTCATCCAGCTCTTAAACACACACAATGATAACTGTTTACAACGTAGTAAGCATGGTGTGATTTGTCACATTCATCTGGTATTAAATTTATTCCTTTTCTGAACATGCTTGATCCTCACTAGGGTCACGGGCGTCACATGGAGCCTATCCCAGCTACTAAAGGGTGAAGGCGGGGTACACCCTGGACATTTCACTAGTTCATCACAGGGCTGACATATAGAGACAAACACTCACATTCACACCTATGGACAATTTAGATTAACCAATTAACCCAATAGGTCTGGTGTTAAAATTCAAGAAAATATGAAAGTACAATAGAATATAGAAGTACTTTATTAATCCTAAACTGGGAAATTGGGTTGTAACAGCAGCAGCATGACAGGAAAACAATAACATAGACTAAAATAAAATAAAATATATCTACAATATATACACAATAAGAGCAAACTATAAATAACTAAGGGTAATTTCTCTGTACATATAGATTATAAGCATATAAACAAGTGGTATAAAGGTAGTGAGGTGCAAAAGCAAAACCGTGAGTTTCAAAGTAGGGTAAAAAAAATATAATTGCAGGGTAATATGAACAGTAAAGTGCACAGTGGAGATATTATTGTGGTTACGACCAAGTTTGACATCAGGTGAGTTTTTTGTGCAGTGAAGTGGCATATGGGAGGAAAGATTTCCTGTGTCTGTCCGTGCAACAACGGAACTGCAATAGTCTTTTTGAGAATGTGCTCCGCTGTCTGTCCAGAGTGTATAGTGGGGAGAGGGCTCTTCATTGTCCATGACAGAGATCAGTTTCTTTAGCGTCCTCCTCTCCACCACGGACTCAAAGCTGTCCAGCCTCATAGTCAAGTATTTGGATTATGACACTCAGATTAAGTCATGTAATGAATTACAGTACAAATTACTTTTTTGGGCATGTATTCTATAATCTGTAACAGAATACATTTCAAAAGTAACCCTACCAACACTGCTTAGAGCAGTACCAACCTTTTATGGCTCAAGACCCCATTTTAACATGACAAATTTCTGTTGACTCCAAATATTCAAAACAGAGACATTTTTTGTTTAAATTAGTTTACTATATTATGATATTTAGTCTATATAATGTAGTGCACTCCGTTCTTTGCATTGGCTTCCTGTGGCTCAGAGAATAGACTTTAAAACAATTCTGCTGGTGTATAAGTCTGTCCATGGTCTAGCACCAAAGTCCATCTGAGACATGTTGGTCCCATATGAACCATCTCAGACCCTGAGAACCTCAAGGACTGGTCTTCTTCTGGTGCTCAGAGTCAGGACTAAACTCAGTTAAACTCTGGAACAGTCTTCCTGATGATGTAAGACAGGCCTCTACTCTGACAATGCTTAAGTCCAGGCTGAAAACGGCTCTGTTCAGCTGTACATATAACAACTGAACGGGTTCTATCTGCATTCTTCTCTCTTACTTTAGTTTAATTAACTATTATGTTTTATTGGTTATGTTTCAATTGTAGTTGTGTGTTTTTAACTTGTCTCTTTTCCATTTTTGTAAAGCACTGTGAATTGCCCTGTGTATGAATTGTGCTATACAAATAAACTTGCCTATTGTTATGAACAGAGGCAGAAAAGCCAGGTTGAGATTACTGCACAAAGTGAGAGTTTTATTTTCCTTAGTCAGTATATGTACAGTCTGTACAGTCTGGTTTTTACAAGGCTGCAAATTAATACTGAACAAACAAAAGCTCAAACTATGGATTATGAAAGGGCTGCAGCATCTTAAAACCGGCCGCAATGAACATTTGAAAGATAATATTGATATCTAAATATATCCTGCATTGTATTTAAAATTGATATTTATTGGGAAAAGTGTGGTGTTTTAATTATAATAAAATAAATCTTGAATATTTAGATGTTTTTATTAGTAATTTATTTTCTTTATCAATTACTACAAATATCAGGGGACCCTATTTGAATTCCGGCGACCCCATATGGGGTTGCAACCCCAAGGTTGAAAAACACTAGCTTATAGTACATACATAAACACCTCATTGTACCTTGTTTGAAATGTACTTGTATTTGGGAAAACTCCAATAAAAAGTTAAAAAACAAAAAAGTCTTGTGGGGGAAGTCATCACTTTTTCTATGCTCCATTTTCCACCAGGTACTCAGTGACCCTGTTTATAGGTCTGCAGTAGGTGTGATAATGCAGGGAGATAACTATAGTCTGGGTTAGAATGTACACTGTAATAAATAGCGACAGTTAGATAAAAAATGGAGTGCATGATGCATGATGTCTCCCCTTATAATATCAGATTACTCAGGTTTGATAACCTCCCTAAGGAAATCCAGATACTTGGTTTGGGTAACGGGTAGGGAGTGTAAATCCGGTACAGAAAAACCACATTACACTTGAGTTATCTGTAAAAGAATGAGGAGAACGTGACAATAAGTTGTTTAGAGGCGGCATTAGTCAGCCAACAGAGAGCCGGACATGAGGATAGAGCCAATAAAAAGTCACCAGCGGGAAAACATCACATGTGTAGAAACCCAGCCATGGATAGACACAGGGTGTGACTCCGCCTATTGATCAAAGACCATCCTCCTCCCTTTTGTCTTTTCTTCAGTTTGTTAACTTCTCTAAAAGCCGCGTGGACCGGGTCGAGCCGCTCCAACCTTCTGGCACGGCCTCGGTTTCCATTCCGCCGGAGTCGTGGGATTTTGACGCATCCGGTCAAAGCGAGCCAACAAACAAGCGGAGAGCGGAGTTTGGGTCCAAGTCTCAGGCTGTGTTTCATGGAGTCTTCGTCATGTATGTTCACCGCAGGAGTTAGGTGAGAAAACACATCTTTATGCCTCAAATGTTCAAGATTAGCGAAGGGGGGAAAGTAAATGAACGGTGAACCGAGAGGGGACTTGGAAGGCGCGCATGGGGAGGTTTTCTTAGAAAGCATGACAAATGTTCGTTATTCACATGTTACTCCACTACACTAATGTGATGCAAGTTGATTGACAGTGTGATTAATGTCCGCAGTGTGGTTTTGGGTGTTTGCGTCGCTTTGGCAGCCTCGGTGTCAGTCGAGCTCTTGCGCGTTTATTATTTCCATATTTTTTGCGTTTTATGAATCTGAGTGGGCTGGTCATGCAGGAAGCTCGTGTTTCTATGTCACATCGGTTAAACAAATACACATCCTCATAATCAAGTCTTACAGTAAAAACTGTCGAGAAACTTCTTTTTTTTTGGCATACTTTTAAGATCCGCTTTTAAGTCTAGACACGTAAGGTATAAACAAAAAACGGGTTGTATTTTGACATCTCATTTCTTAATCTGGCGGAATATATTGTGTAACTACTAAATAAATAAGATTAACCTCCTGTGACCCGGTGAGTAAAGTTATTTATTTTAAATAATTGCCTTGATTGGAAGCCGTATGATTCCAGTTTTTCAGATTAAAAAAAAAAAAAAAGAAATATCCTTTGCAGTGAACATTTCCTTTATTTATTTATTTACAGGGGACAAAAATGCATTGCTGGGTCAGGAGGATAAAACTTCCCCGCTCAGTTTTTTAGACTTCTTATAATGTATATTTAATGAACTGTTCTTTGCAATTTATCTATTTATTTATAAATGAATAAATCAAGCTGTAAAACTTGTCTACTACAGAGGACAGAAATGCACCGCTGGGTCAGGAGGTTAAAACTTCTCCACTCAGTTTTTCACCCTTACCCACAGATCTTGGACGCGCACACACACACACACACACACACACACACACACACACACACACACACACACACACACACACACACA
>JAPTGZ010000023.1:16685277-16702855 GCA_029814645.1 Fowleria isostigma | reverse complement strand
AGAGGGCTACCTCAAGCCACATCAGGAACGAGGGGGGGGGGGGGAAGAAAAAAAAGAGTGAATGTCACTCAGTTTGGCGCTTGCAAATAATTAGTAATATTCTTAAATGTTAAACACCTCTAAAAACAACTAAGAGGGTACAGCAAAAGGTTAGATTAGAGGGAGAGGGAGTCGGTGCATTCTACCTTTCCTTTGAATTGTAAAATGCTTTCTGCACTTAGTTTTTTTAAACTCGGCTGTGCACTTTCAGAGTCTTTTTTTATCTGATCACTTGGCAACGAGGAGAAATTCTTTCTATGGGCCTCGATTAGGAGTTACTGATAAGGTGGAACTTGTGCACTGATCTGAAGAGACTGAGGATGATGGGGTGAATGCCTTATTGCCAAAGACCTCCCATTTCCCTCAATCTAAGGAGGGAGAGGACAGACTCAACCTAAATGGCAAAAGTACACCTTTTGAATATTGGTAAAGAATAAATATTTCAAAATTTCAAAATTATGCAAACACGTGCCACTCTTGCTCTTTAACTTCCATGCATATGGACTATTTACAAATTGAAAAATACAGACTACTTTGTTCTTTTGATGTTTTTCTTCTCCCCCTGAAATGTCTTTGCCCCTTTGCAATCAGCCTATCAACATTCAGCCACCCAGACAAGGATCTCACCACACATTGCAGACATGGCCAGGACAATTAAAGCTGTGTTGAAAACATTTTCACACTGATGGGAAAACAAAAGTCAAAAATCAAAAACAGAAAAGATTCACAAGCAAAAAACAGAAGAAAATAAGATCATTCAGGGGAGGTGTTACAATACAAGCCAAAAGGATGTATCTGTTTAAGATGGATTTTCTGCTTTCTCAAGACTCCTCTCAGTTGCTAACAATACTGTAGTACACTTTCTTTTTATTACTCTACCTTTTCATTTAAATATAATTTACTTTGAAGATTTTGTTAAACAAATCCAGGAAAAATGATGCAAAAGTGGTTGGTTTGCCAAAGGAGAGGCGGCAGAAGGCCCGTGCTGCCCTGTTAATTGCATCAGCGCTCTAGTTTGTCAAGATACTCAAGAGTCCGTTGCATTGGGACGTGTCCTCAATCCTCAATGTACTCCCACAGGTCCTTCTCATAGCCTTCATGCACGTGCTGTAGCAGCACTCTTCGCCTGCTCTCACAGTATCTACAGACACAAAGGAACACAGGGATGACTATGGAGGAAAACAAAAATCTGAATAACCGGCATGCACTATTTCACAATGAATTTGCATTCTGCTTTGCTTGTACATAGTGTAGTGGTCCACAGTAAACTGATCCATGAGGTTACCACTGTGCTCCATCAGACCTCACGTGAACTTAGGCTGAACTCATACACAGAACTCCCTGTAGTGTTACATCTCGACCTTGTCATAGTATATCACATCTAATTGGTTCAACACATTCTCTTCTACCCTTCTATGGGAATATTTGTGTCTCGTTAATCATGTCACATTCTTACGCAGACATATTTACACTTGTTATTGCATTGTTTGGATATCTTTGGTAAAATCCTTTGAATTGTACTAAGTACAAGTGATTTAAGCTTCTGTAAAATAAAAACAATGTTTGCACTACCAGACAGAGTCACTGCTTTTTAACAATGGCAGTTCTTAAAAAAACATCACAAACCTGTACTTGTCTTGTACTTTCTGCTTGATGTCCTGCAAAGAATCCTGGGAGATATCCCGCTCTAGGTAGCCAGACAGCACCTCAGTGGCATTTTCCAGGTCTGCCTGGTTGTTCTGAAATAGCAAAAATATGCATCATTAGTAATAGTAATATTTTTCTATGCCACAACATATATTAAAAAACAAAATTCCATTATGCAGGATAACGTTCCCTCCATTTTGGAGCATCCTGCATAAAAACAAGTTCAGGCGACAAATGGTGAGGACTACTTTTTGTCCAATTTGCTTTGTGAAATATTCCATTGATTAAGTGTTAATCTTGGGCCTTTGTCAGTGGAATAAGTCTGCTGCCACACTGAAGGACAAGTGAAAGTGTCCAGATGTTCATGGGATCATCTGTATTAAAAAGAATATCTACAGGGACAAAAAGAAGGAAAGGTAGAAAGTGATGGAAACAGAAATGAGGCAGTAAGAGAGGCAGAGAGGAGAGACATGATTATTCACAAGCTGAGGAGAGTGAATCCTCACAACAAAATGAAAGAGTTGTCTGTGCATTTAATTAGAGCCTACAGTTTTAATGTAGATTCAGAAAACTATAACGTAGGTGGTTTGATGAAAATACAGGACAGTGGTGCCTTGGCTGAGGCGTGTGCTCTACTTATTACGACCCATTTCCATAAAAGTTGGGACATTCATTTATTTTGCCTCTGAACACAATCAAAAAATTTGGGACATGTACATGTTGTTTACATGTACAACATATAATTCGGTTGGTCAGTGACAACACTGAAAGTCTTTTCTTAGTACTTCTGACAGTTAATTAAAGGTTTGAAAAACTTTGTAAATCACTGATTTTAGTTTATTGGATTTTAGAAAATGTCCCAACTTTTCTGGAGATGTGATGAGGTTGTCCTTACTGCTGCAATACCAAACATGTAAAATGTTCTACTTAAAAAAAAAATTTAAAAAGAAGTTTAAGCTAAAACACCTACATGTAATTGGCTTTCTGTTCAAACTTGCAGACCAACAATTTCCTTTTTTCTTACCTCAAAAATAATGGACTGGTTGTTCTTCTTGAGGTAGAAGGCAAAGACGTAAGTGAACATAAGTGTAGAGCGACACTGGCACAGCACATCCACAGCCTTCTTCAGAAACTGCACCTCAATCCACGACATATTGTGCTGCTGCATTTCCTCCATCTTCTGCTTGACCTGAGCATAGAGCTTGTGCTCAAAGCGCAGGCTCTGCATGTGGTTCATGTAGCGGTTACAGTAGAACAGGTACCTCTGCAAGGCTGCCCTGGAGCGCTGGACACAAAGTTTAAGAAGACACCAGCTTTACCTCACAAACACACCATGGAGACTTCAAGTCCTCTTATGAACCACGCTGACTGGACCCTGAATCTTACAATAAGTCAACCTAGCTATATACTGAACAATATTTTTTCAATAATCAGTACTGTTAGTCAGATGGGTAATATTCTACTCCTCAGGTTGATGTTACAGCATCCACAATATTGTTTTAACCCTTGTGTAGTGTTCATATTTTTTGTTACTTAGCCAGTGTTGGTGGGTGTGCTGCATTTGTGGGCCTTTAATTCAACATAATCGAACAATTTTAACAGATCCCAATTCCAAGCAATATAAAAAGCATACATGTTTAATTCATGGCTTTTGCCTTTGCTAGGTCACATTTATGAATTAAAGTGCTACTCAGTTTTATTTATTTATTTATTTTTTAAATAACATGTAATGTAATTAAAATATGAGAAGACAATTTTTTATTAAAAATTACTTTTTTTTTTTTAAATAAAAAATGAAAACGGGTCCCACAGACCAAACACCATACAAGCAACTATCCTGGCACTTGCGTTTACCCGAGTCCTAACTCTTCCTACACTTCCCACTGACTGATAATGCATCTGCTCCTAATAACATTCCCTTAAAGTTAAGGAAATAGCACTTTATGAATGTGCAACATTGTGGTGCTTGAGCTGAAAACAGAACACATGAATAAGTTTGTGTCTTGAAAAAATGTAAGAGTATAATGTAATAATGGCCAGGGGGGGTTAAAGTAGGAACTGCAAATTTTAGTATGGGTGGTTAATTCTATATAATATCGTGTAAATATTTCTTACAGGCAACACAACTGCTACTGTTGTTGAAACTATTATTTTGACTAATATTTCTTTAGTCCAAATTTTTATATGGAACTCAGAGCAGCGGGATATCTGGGATACTGCTGCCACAGTTTGATTATAAACGCCTGTAATCTGTAAGAAGAATGGATGAAAATTGAGGACTGAAAAAATAACTCAAACAATATCCTTCTGAGAAAGACTAAAACTAGACAAAAATACATTTCATGACATGTCTAACTAATAAGACAGCATTCAGCATAAAATAAAAATCTAGTTGGGTATGATTTACTACCTCTTGAGCATCTCTGGCAGCCTTGGCATCATCTTCATTGTAGCGATTGCAGTTGTACCTAAAACAACAACCGAAGCACAACCATTGGTAAGAATTTTTCTAAATACCATATGAAATAACAAGTATATCGTGCATGGTATAATACATTTTACAGTTAATACTTATATTCAACATAGGGCTGCACGATTTTGGCCAAAAATAAAATCCCAATTTTTTCCTGTAAAAACTCAATTTTTGATTTTGATTTTTGGGTCTACAGAAGACAACAGAATTCATCAGAGGTACGAGCAGATCCGTGGAAGTGTGTGTTGGGAGGGTGCGCGCAACCGGACCTTTTTACTCGTACACACAGACCAGTCGCATGTGGTTTTATAATGGGCCACTGTAAGAGCCAAAACATGAAGATGATCAAGAATTAGGCTTTAAAATTTTATCTGAATAATCAGAAGTTTTGAATTTAAGTTACACTGTAGTTTTGAGTTTTGTGTAAAATTGAAATTTCCGATTATCTGTATTATACCCTAACGCACCATTAGCGTGTGTTACATGACCTCTGAAAAAGAGACAGAAAAAGGCGCACGGTATGCACAAAGCTTAAGCTTAAGTCAGTGACAGGCATCAGTCATGCATGTGTGGATCAGATGAATGATTATGAAGAGAATCGAAGCTGGGTGCAAGATATGGATGGATACGAGTCAGATGCATAACGTCCAGGACTCTGCTGTGACGATTATGATCCAGAGCTCTGCTGTGCACCGGACGCGGAGTCCAACTATGAGCCAGAACAGTTCCGTGATGCCATCACAGATATAAGGTCTGTTGTCATTACGTAAAATTTTGTAAAAGACAGCTGTCACAGCTGGAGGGAGAGCCTATGGTATCCGAGCGGGTAGAGGCGGAAGCACAGCTCGGAGACATGAGAGACATAAAATCGATTTTACGACGTTTTAAAAATCGTCCCAATGAAAAAATCGGATTTCGATTTAAAATCAATTAATTGTGCAGCCCTAATTCAACATAAAATATATTTAAATATTTCAGATCTTACCAGGCTGAGCCATGGGGTTCCCACGGACCCAGACAGACCCAGCAGAACTCGGCTTTGCAATTCTGGTTCCGACAAACCATGTGATTGCACCCACCATCTTTTTCAATGGTCACATGGCATTTTGGACACTCCTGTTGGGAAGAAAAAAAATTATAATTTGATTTTTTGCCACAGGTTAATAAAAACAAAAGATTTCAAATTAAACTACGTGACATTATAATCTAAATAATTCAAGCAATAATAAATGTGTAAAATAAAACACATACACATGACCATGTATGTCTTTATTTATAAAAATACCATGATGCATTATATTTCAAGATCATACCAAATCCGTACCTTAGTATTTGCTGCAATCCAGTTGGAAGTTTCACTATCATCATCACATTTCTTGATCCATTTTCTCAGCCACTACAAAAGAAATACAACATAAAAAAAATAAGACTAATGGCAATGAGCACTAATTTTAGCTGCATTTCCCCAAAATTCTGGTGGAATTAATTTCCCAACTTACATACCTTACACTTAACAGGATCATGCCAGTTCTCCCCACAGTTGAAGCTGTGACAAGAGCAGGCACAACATGTTAAAATCCACATAATTTTAATATATTTAAACTTTCAGGATTAATATTCAACATATTTGACAGCTATCTAGTGAACCTTTCCAAAGAAGTTCTCTTACCAGAACTGACGGCCACACTTGCACCTCACTGGCTTGGCATCTGGGTACTGAACTTTGACAACATGATGGCAATCTGGTGCAGGGCACCACTTTAACAGTCGATTGCACTAAAAAAAAAAAAAAAGACAGGAGAAAGGTCAAACATAAGTTTCATGCACATGTAAATCCAAAAAGGATCCCTGGTTTTCAAAGTAGTGCATGCAGGATAATATAGCTGCTCACCATAGTAGAGCAAGGGTTTATTTCCCAAATCAACAAATTAAGAAGAACAAAGTCAAAACTTACCTCTACAAAACTATTTGTAATTAAATGCTGGTACTTCAACTTCACTTTTGAATCTGTTATGAGGCGCCTATAAGAAAAATAAAATATATTAGAAGTCAGTCTTCATTTAAAACGGTGAACATTCATGCATGTTCAATGTGCAACTTCAAATAAAATAATGCAAGAAACTAATTTGTAAGATGCATTTACATGTTTGTGAATGACATATCTAGTACTTGCTATGCATTTATCAGTTCAGACTGAACATATGCAACAAAACAAGCTAAAAATGTACAACTGCTTGTGAAGGTCTGAAACTGCCATTTTAAACAAATGCAACAAGACAGTGTACGGTTTCCATAGTAATAACCCTTACTTGCATCCTAACTGCAGTCTTTTAGTTCTTTTTTGTTACAAGATATACTTAATAGCATCTTTAAATAAATTCTCTTATTCATTTCTCCAGCAGCTGTTTTGCTAATAATAATCAGGGTAAACACGGACTATTGAGACAGGATTTACTGTGGAAACCATTTACAGTAATGCTGGTAACAGGGGAGCTCTAGCCCATAAATACTGAGAAAACACTGTTGGCAGCCAGTGTGAACTGAGATGTAAAAGATCAGTTCAAACCTATACAACACTTTCCTGTGATGACCTAAAACAACCATGCCATGAATCTTTGATCTGTTTATGAAGCATATTTACCTCATTCAATCTAAAGCCCAGTACAGACCAGTGAAAAACTATTAGATCTCTTGCTGGCTAGTGAGATCTGCATGTAGGTTAAGACAATTACTGCCAGCTTAAGAGCTAGTACAAGAGATTAGTGACCATGCTTTCAGCATGAAGGTTAGTTTCTTTCCACTACAGGATGGATAACAACATTGTAAAGTACTAAATCAGTTCAAAAAAATGTAATGGGCAAATTCATTTATTGTTCATATTATTAGCAAATTCATTTAAAACTATGGTATTAATTATTAGGATTTTACTTCATTACTGAAATATGTAGGATTCAACTACAATAAGTCTCAGCATGTTTAGTTTTTATGTGCTTCAATATTGTGGGAAATTGTGTGTTACTATACAAATCATTCATATTGAAATTCACTTTATTAAATACTTAATTTTCCACATTACAGAACACATGACATTTTGTCTAGTCAGTTTCATTTGTTCATATACCTTCACTTATTCAAGCCTGCAGGCATTACAAAAAAAATGGGATAAAGGCAATTTAGGACCGAGTTAAAGTGATTACACAGCAGTATAACTTGAAATAGCTGATGTGAACAGGTAATTCTATCAATGATTTGGTACAAAAGTTGCATTCCAGTCTTTCTGTAGCAGAGCACTGCCAGTTTGTCAACAACTTCATGAAAAAATTACTTCTCAAATATAGGAAGAAATTTAAATATTTTACCCTTTGTAAAAGATGATTACCGTAAATTCCGGACTATAACCCGCTACTTTTTTTTTCCACGCTTTGAACCCTGTGGCTTAAATAACGATGCGGCTTATACAAGGATTTTCCCTTACTGCCTGCCACACACCAGGGAGGAATCTGCGGGAATGGGTGATATTTAATACTCCCTATTGTTACTGATGGCAGCTCCAAGTACCATACTTAGAGAAATTACCAGAACATCTGGTCAGGTGTAGAAAAAAAAAAAAAAAGTGGGAGGTCTGGACGACCAGCGGCGAAAAATCATTACGCCCCTTTCAAACATGCTCTGAAAAACGGACATTGTCCGGACTTTGTCCGTTTGACCCTTGTGTCTGAACACAACCCTCCTCATGTGTGGGTTAACTTTACGCGGATGATAACCAACTGACCCCCTACTATTAAGTCCGGACATTATCCGGGGAGGTGTCGTCTTTTCAGACTGTCCGGTTAAGATCCAGATATGCACCGCCTGAAGTGAGTGCGCATGCAAAACCACGTTGAATCTACTGACAGGACGCACCGAGGGTTGATCTGTCTAATGGGTCGAATATCTGGTCCAACACATTCAGTGCGTTTCCATTGATGAATACAAGTTTTTCTGCCAGAATGCACTAAATTATTGGAGGGGGTAATGTAAACATATATTTAGTGTGTATAATCTGATTTATCAAACTGATGTGTGGATGATTTTGCACCTATACTGACCATGTCTAAAGGCAGGATTTAACTGACACGGCTCTACGCAAAGCTCGCTGCAGTTATTATGGAGAGGAGGAGGAAGACGAGGATAGACACAACTAAAGACAATAAGGCATATTTAACCTTTATTTAACCAGGAAGTCCCTTCAGATAAATCTCTCTTTGGAGTTAGACCTGACATTAGCACAGACACAATACTATACCGTGCACATCATTGATACATTCGCGGACCTCTATCTCAAAATCCGATCTGATGAAATGTGCTCAGGAGGAAGATGAAAAAGGGAAATAACTTTTCTTGGTAGGTTGTGTTTCACCCATTAAGCTCTCCAGAGACCGTCATAAATTTAATGCATCTCAGAATTAATTTGCACGTTGTGCGTAATGTTAAATGAAAATGATATTACAACAGAAATAAGCACTTGTTTTTGATGTTTATATTTTCAAAATAAATTAAAAGTCCTATTCTAATGAAAAACAAAAAATTGTTCACTTCCAAGCACTTTCAAGTGTTTTTCAAGTCATTTTAAGTCCATTAATCCACAGCCGGTGCAAACGCAAGTCAGTCTCATATCGGCACGAATCCAAAGGAAACCCTGATAAATCCACTGCCAAAAAAGAAAGAGAAAATGTGCTTTTAAGAAAACCTTTCGTTTTCTATTACCTTTCCATACTTTGATGGAAAATCATTTTAATTTACTTTTTAGGTGACAATATCACAATGTGGACACCCGCGGCTTATAAACCGATGCAGCTTATACATATAGAAAATTGATTTTCTTTCTAAAATTAGTGTCTGCGGCTTATATACAGGTGCGCTCCAGTCCGAAAAATACGGTAAGTGATTCAGGGAATCTGAAACTATTTTCAAAGTCCAAGCTGAACACCCTTGATCTCCAGCCTAGCCAGCCATCCGGTTTTCTCAGCGTATTCAATAGTGAGAAAACAGTTTGGAATTGGGCCAGATATGCACAATCTATTCCATACTGAATCAACCACAAGTCTGAGGGGTGGGTGTTTTGCAATGCGTCCTACCAGAGGTGGGTAATCCCAGGTTCATCAAGTCATTGACCTGCCATGTATTGGTTCCAAACTGTTCAGTGTGCATGGCCCACTTTGATGAGTACAGCTCCTCATCCAGGTAGATGGGATCATTAGTGGAATCGCCTGTGGTAAGTGAACAGGTTGGAACCAATATACGGCAGGACTTTGACTTGATAAACCTGGGATTACCCACCTCTGTGTCATACGCACCGACTTCTTTTTGTCACGAATCAAAGTCAGTTCCAAGTCCACAAATCTCTTTACAAGTATTGTCAGTTGATTCAAAAAGTAAGGATTGAATTACAGATTATACCCTGTATTCTTAAGCTTCCCTGATCACATCCGTCTTATCTGTGATTGGTTTCCTTGGCGTCTGTTAGTCTTGCCTTCATATTTGGATTCAAGCCCCACGATTCCAGACAGATTTCTCATTGACAAAGATGGATGGCTGACCAAGCTACTTGATCTATTCTCCCTCGAACAATATTTCATTAGGAACCCTCACTCAAATACAAACACCAGTCCAAGCTTTGTTGTGTTACAATTAAATTCTATGTAAACTGTATCTAGCTTTATTCTGAGCTTTCAGGCATCTGGGATAAACCATCACTCAGTGAATCCATGTTCAGGAAGTTTCTGTATGAGGGATCAGAGATCGAGAAAGTTCAGCTTAAGCCCTTACCTGCCCTGCTCATCATGAAATACATTCAGATTTCTTCAGTGGTTTTATTAAGCTCAGAACCATGGACGGTGAAATATCAAAATCCAGTCCTGTCTTTCTTTACTAGAACAAATGCACAGACCAAAGACAAAAACACCAAGACCACAACCAGCAGCGACTCCAGAAACATAGGCTGTCATGGTCTGGGGTTGTATCAGTGCCTTTGACAAAGGTTACTCCACTAATGCTGGAAAGTACACTGGGATGTTGAAGTAACATATTCTACCTTCAATGTCCAAGCATACTTCAACAGGACAATGCAAAAACACATTCTGCACACATTACAAAGGCATGGCTGAGGGACAAGAGAATACAGCTGCTGCTTTAAAGTTCTTTTTTTTTTTTTTAAATAACCAGATTTAAACATGTAGTTATCTACTTATCTTAAATTACAACAGATCTAATGAGGTGAAAGATCAAATAATGTTCTATTGAATTTACAAATGACTGTAGTCTTAATTTTGTCAATTTTTCCAGATTTGAGTTTACTCTAATTATTGAAATAACATTTTTCAATACGAGTTTCAATTGTAATTCAATGCATTGCTTCCTGTCAAATTAAAAATAAAACACAATGAATTATCTTAATTATTGCTGACTGATACACAAAGATACTCACATGACTGTGTTGTCATCAACCAAAATGTCACAACTATGAGCAGGGCAAGAAATGGTCTGAAAAGACAACACAGAAGCCAAATCATTAGTCCAACAGATATTAAAAGACTACATGATAAGTGACTCATTTTCTAAAACACAAATGGGTACCTGTCCCATTCCTTCTTCTATGATTTTGGTGGTCAGGTAATCTCCCCAACACTGCATGCAGAACTTGTGTCCACACTCCAGACCTGTGAAATACTGTTAAACAGAAACATCTCATTTGATTTTAAAATGACAAACAAGACATTCCAACATAATAAACTTCTTGGTTATATCCCTAGTAGAGATGGGTGATATATATCACCTACGATAATATTGTAAATGTTGCTTTGACAATATCATGTATTTACACTGCCATGAAAAGATGCTGATGCTGTGGACAGATCAATGTTTTTGACTCAACTTGAAATATATAACCTGTGCTTATGAACAGTCAGCCTACATTTCTTTGTGCAGTTCTATCCAGATTGGTGTGCGTGTGTGTGTGTGTGTGTGTGTGTGTGTGTGCGCGCTGTAGTGACAATACTTAGTAATATTTGTCTATTTGACTCAAATATTTAATTGGGTTGACATTTATCATAATTTAATGACATTTGTTGACAACTTTTTTTTGTACAAAAGCTTAACTCAGATACTATTGATCAAACTGGATTTGTCATATTCTCCTGTAATTTATGTACAGCCTGGACATAAGCTGAAGCTTATTGTTACATATGGACATAGAATATTGTTGGGGAATGTTTTTCAGAAGGCCATAATATATGTTTATGTGCATATTTTAGAGAAAATGCTCTGAAAAGCTGTGTTTATCCATAAATGTCCTGGTAAGCAATTAGAGTTTTACAGCATTTTTTTGTACAAAAAATAAAAATCAAATTTAAAAAAAAAAAAAAAAAAAATCACATTTTAAAGGACATCGTCAGGTTATCGTTATTGTGAATTGAAAAAAAAATTAATCCCAAGTACATACCATTGATGACTTTTGTAGCACTTTGAGATTTTCTTGTTAAAATATAAAGTGCATTATAAATAAAATTTATTATTATTATTATTATTATTATTACCATCACATAGGAAGTGCTTGCTTCTCCACAGAATGTGACACGCATTCATGTGTGGATGCAGCATGAACATACATACAGCGATACAGAATCCTCAAGTCATAAATGCGGACCACATTTAACCTAAATAACAGCTGTCATATGTCCACGCAGTGACCTGGGGTCTGTGAAAACTCTGCTAATCCCTCATTTCAGGGTTAATAGACTCAGAGTTTTCACTAAACCTGCTTTGTGAAACAGACCCCTGGTGTATTAAGATATTAAACCTGACCGTTCAAACATTAGTTCTTTCATAGATGTGGCTTTTTACTAATGCCATATTAATTTTATTGGAGTGCTCCTTGTACCACAAAGACCACTAAATGTTTACAGAAAGTACCAAAGCCCTTTGGAAAACACAATGACTGCTATAGAACAACCTGGACTTCTTGATGGGTCCTCCTGCTGTTTTGGCAACAGTGAGCCTGTGTCCCAATCATCCTCTTAAATCTAGTGCTTCATTTGAGAATGTTTCCACTTGTAAAATATGCACCAGTAACAGTTCTTCAGCAAAAAAAACCCGCCTAATTGCTGCAATTTATTGGACACAATTTTCCATTCTCCATTAAAATGGTACAGTTAATGTTTGTAAAATGACTAGGAGCTTTTGTAACAATTAGAAAACAGTTTTCCCTCATTCTCCTTATTAATATACTGACAACCTTTAAATACTAAATCTTACCTGGTTAATTTTCCTTTTTAAATTCATACTGACGAACAAGTTAGACCTCAACACACATTCAAAAGCAAAATCCTGTCATACTGGTCACAGAACTCACAGAGTTGGGGAAATTCAGATAGCAGATCTGACATGGCATGTCCTGTGCCGATGATCTTGTGTTGATTGGAGGACGGATCCGGGGTTTCTTGCTAGGATTTATGACATGACACTCAGAGAAAAGCTTGTCCAGGTTACCATCAAAATACCTGCGTAAATTGAGAAAAGAAAACCCCACTATAGTTCAAAAACATGTCCTGGGTATTTTTTTTTATCAGTCTAACAACATCAAAACATATGTGAACTGAAAATTAAAAAGATGGTGTTTATTCTCACCGTTCCATAAGCTTTTCTTTATCCCAGTTGAAATGACTGAGAAGAATCCGTGTTATCGTTGCAGGATTCTAGAGGAATAAGACATTTTGTGATAAAAAATCTGAGTTTAAAATAGAGAAGCTAAAATCTTCTTTGTGAATATAGTGGCCCAGCTAAATTATGTAATCTAAAAAGCACCAAAATATTATATTACTACTCTCCAGTACTCAAAAGAAGGCCAATAAATATTCTCATTAAATTCTTTTTACAGCAGGGACGTTCAGTTGGTTGGCTTTGTAATGTAGCGGGATTTCCATTTTTCTATATGATGCTATGTTCTTTAGAGGTCACTATATACATTATGCACGCCAGTAATAATCAAGTAGTATCATAAAATTATTTTCAAAATTTAATAAAACAGATTTTCCTCCCACTAAAACAAAAAATATTACCTGATGATCAAAATGTGACTGTTTCCATGGCCACAAAGTAAAGCGATCTGATGTGTATTTGCACAACCTAAAGCAATATATAATGTTCAAGTTAATAGAAATATATCTTTCTAACATGTGTATAATGTTTCCACCCTTTGTGAAGTCTAGTCTGCCTAAATATTTCTCCCCCATCTAGTTCCATCTTACCATAAACTTGTCTGAATGACTCATTTTAATCATCAAGTTATTCAACACTCCTTAAACCTTTTAAGGTCACCAAAAAAAAGTTAAGACAACGAATTTTGTCTGGCTACTGGCATATTTCTTCCTAGAGAAACAACTGGGATATGTATGTGTATATACACACACACACGTATATATATATATACACACACACACACACACACACACACACACACACAGTGTGTTAAACATCCATAACATTCATTTCACATCAAACCTGATGTAAGCTTTACCTGTGCAAACTGCCATGTAACTTTGCATGTTTATTTGCATCATGTATCCTACAATGCTTAAATTATAGGTGAGCTCCAAAAAGAGTACTGTCCAAGTTTTAAGTTAGCAGACAGGCATATCATGGAAGTCACTAGCTGAAACCTGTAGACAGTAAGACCCAAATTTACATGAGTGTGCATGCACATCTGTGCCCTTACTCAAAGTGTTAAAAGGGTTTTGCAAAGAAAAATGTTTGCAATAAGGTGTCATGTAAAAATACATTACAAATAATCATAAACTCCTGGGTATCACTGTAGTTCCAGGAGGTATTTCCCATCTGTCTCCTCCCTTTCTGTAGTCACTGTCTAATACAGAATAAAATTGTCCCTCTCCACCAATGTAGTCACCAAAAAATTAGGCAGTACACTGAGAAATATAAAGGGATAAACAAACTATGACACTGCGCCAACATGTTACTTGCCTGTTTATTTTTAAGCTCACCCTGACAAAAATAATGAAGTCTACAGCCCTATCTTCGTGATGGTTAAAATGATCACTTGATGTTCAAACACATGCTCTTATTTCAGAGTTTATGGCCATGAATTTCAGTGTGTTCTTAGACATGATTCAAATAGGGGAGTTGGCAAAATTTTAACCCACATTTTCAGTATAGGTAATGAACAATGTCTGTGCATGTTCTGCCTATTATGTTACAATTTTTGACAGTCTATACAGTCCCTACTGATGGAAAAAAAAGGCCTGGGGTAACTTTACCCGTGGAGTGTCTTCAGAGGCCAGGCAAAGCCAGTCACTCTTAACATGAGCATGCATAGTCATGAGAGGCATTTACAAGAAGAGTACACTGAAGCAGTTTGCCCTCATTCCCTGTAAATACTCTAATTTAAACACAACCTTAATCAGAAAGTAGCTATTTGAATCTACCTGAACAAGTTATTTCCATTATTGCAGAAACTTTCAAATCAAGCAGCTGGGCCTAAAAACTATTTATAGAACAATACGGTGACACTAGATTCTACTGTAGGAAAAAACTGCCTTGCTGCGCGGCTGCAACATAACTACTGATATTTTAAGTTATGTATTTGGCGGGCTTGATTGTTAATATGACTAGGTAACACTCAAAAGAACGTGCATATAAATCAATGTAGATTGAAGCTTTCATTATTTAAAAAGTAACCGGTGACACGGAAATCTAGACCACTTTCCAGTTTACTCTGTGGCCAAATAAAGCTAAGTGAAAGGAAATGGAGGCCCCAGTTGAGCTAAAGGGATCCACCGAGTTTTCACTGAAATTTAGAGCTGTAGCCAGATTGCAAAATTATCGTTTGTTCTGTCTTAATTTTGTTAATCCATGATATAGATATCTCTTTAACATCACGGTGGGTAACCTACAATGATAACCAACTTGCTAACTAACTCGATGACCAAGCCTTTCGGCCAAAATTGAAATAACCTAACATTGACGTTAATGTTACCTTACGGTCTGTAAAACGTTAAGGTGTAATTTATTGACTGAATGCCCTGGCTGTCGTCTAACACAGGTTAACAGATATGTAATTAATTTCATCACGAGAGATGTTATTCTTTTACAGTAAGGTTCTAGGTAACGGTTGCGATTTGCTAGTTAGCAAAGTGGCTAACTTGCAAGCTAACGTTAGCTTATCGTTAGCAGACGGTCCTGCCAACTTTCAATAGGGATTAGACTACTTCCTGGAAAAATCAGTGTGGAAATTGTTACTTTACAGCAAAAAAATGGCGTTTATAACGTTTTCAGCTCAAACACTACATGAACAAAAGAGTGCTAATTTAAAGGCTACAAATATATTTCATATTCTTATTAAATTCATTTGCAGTTGTGAAACTGTCAACTTCCAGCAAGTAAACTATTCCTGCAGAGCTAATGCTAATTGCTAAGCTAACATCTATGGCCTTTTTTACGCTTCACCTAAGCCTGGACCGCGGTGTTTCCTGACGATGACATACCAAAATACCTACCTGGATGACCTCGTTGACCTCCCGGATACACTCAACCATATGCTGGAGGATCTGTTCGGCAGTCAAAACCTCAAAACGATAGTCCTCCTCCTCTTCTTCGCCAGGACCGTGGCCGCCACCACCAGTCTCGCCGCAGTCATCTCGTTCCCCACCGGCCACCACGGGATCGACCAACTCCACCTCTCCGAGGTCCAGGGTGTCGTCCTCGGGCTCCTCTTCGACGCTGTCCTCGCTACATTCCTCCTCTTCGTCGTCGTACTCATAGTTATATCCCTCGTCTGAGTCCATTCCTAGGGTGATTATCAACTTGTGACAAGCACACCTAAATGTCTACAGCGTTTGAAATGCTGATTGCGGAACAATACGAGCACCAAAATTATCCAAGCCTGTTTTTCAGCTGCAGCGAAAATAACAACAAAACGTCGCCGCTGCTAAGCCAACAAAGAGACGCAGCGTCACCAACTGACGACGGCCTTACGTCAGCTCAGGCTCCATAAGAAAAGTAAAAATTATATTTACTTATTATATCTAATCCAAACACGGTTTGTTTTGATTTTCGAAACAATTTTTGAAATACACAACTTTTTATTAGAAATTAGACCTAAACTTTGGACATAAGTTGCCGTAAAAATGAAACAGAGACAGAACAAAAAATACAAATTAAAAGTCATTTTTAAAAATACCAATATTTCTTTAAATTTATTTTGATTTTTTAAAAACGTATATTATGTTTTATGGAAAAAACTTTGCTGCAACTGTATAATGATTAAAAAACTAACAGCGAGGTAGATTTTGACACTGAAATCACAAAATTATAGTTTACTAATAATCAAGAAGCTATTATCCCAGATAGTAATTATCTTTGAGCCGGATCTGCATTAAAGCCTTTAGATCCGTTTACAGTTTACAGCCGTTTTCTATCTGTAGACCAGATCTGCATTTCATCCATCTTTCAGCTCTCTCATGCAGTGCTGGTTTATGAATGTGGCCCAGAACAGTCTCCCATCACACAACCAAGGACTGTTTTTAAAAGTTGTAGTGCTGATCTGGACCAAAGTTGTAATATGAATTTGGGCCAACATGATTCTTTTGTATAAAGATTATTTTGTATATTCTAGATGGGACTGAGCAATCAAAAATAAAGCTTTAAACCTCAGTTAGTTCAACGTCTAAAGTTTCAGATGCAATTCTCTGGCCATTGGGACTTATTTTACCTTTACATGTAATTTTAAAATGTTCCTCTAAATAAAGTATTGTATTAAGATGAAAAGATTCAAGATTCATCACGTATATTGTTATGCGTACAGTACAGAAACAGGTTTCCTTGTACAATGAAAATCTTACTTTGCCATCTGCACTTAATGCCATAAGAGTTTAAGGTAAGTACAAAAGTACAAGTATAAAAGAACAGAATAATTTAGCCAACACAAGGTGGCATTCAAAACAAGTGGCATTCAGGAGAAGAAGAGTATAAAATATAAATACAAAGAGAAAAATATATATTTACAAAAAAGCACAAAGGCTATAAGAAAAGTAGTAGCCTATATTTTCCTTTGCATACATCTACTGATATTCAGAGGCACATCTACTGCCAGCCATCATATGTTCAAGTGCCATGATGTTTAGTTTTTAGTTTTGATTAGTTTATTTTAAGCTTATGTACTCCATGAACAGTGGTAATAACACATACATGTACAATATTCAATACTGTCCATACACATTTCATCATGTGTACACAGTACTTTGATGTGGTATGAATGACGATTACCTCCGCCAAGGAGGTTATGGTTTTGCCAGCGTTTGTCTGTCTGTCTGTCTGTCTGTCTGTCTGTCTGTGTACAAAATAACTCAAAAAGTTATGGACGGATTTTAA
>JAPTGZ010000023.1:16674529-16685177 GCA_029814645.1 Fowleria isostigma | reverse complement strand
GATACGTTTTTTCCATTCAAGTTTATTCTTACTTAAGGAGTTTATTTATTTTTTTAGATACTTCTTTTAAAATAAATGACAATCTGTTTTTTTCTTAAACTGGATAAGTTTTTGGGCTATTGTCCTTCTGGCCACCTTACATCCCTGATGACTTCATCAACAAGCTGTACTATGCTTAGCCAAAGCAGATGGCAACTGTTCTGCCAGGCTAAAGGAACCCATACAAAATACTTAATTAAAAATTTCAGACTGTAATGCAATAATAGATTTTTTTTTGTACATAACTTTAGAAAAAGATTGAATTTCTTTATTATAATTACATTGATTAAAATTTATGAAAAAACTTTTGTCTGGCCAGAAATTGATTTGTTCATTACGATGGCGTATCTTGTCACTACGAGAATAAAGTTGTCATATTAAGAGAATAAAGTCATGATATTACGAGAATAAAGTCGTAGTTTTAAAAAAGCCGTAATGTTAGGAGAAAAAAAGTCGTAATGTTACGAGAAAAAAGTCGTAATACGACGAGAATAAAGTTCTTTACGACTTTTATTCATATTACGACTTTTCTCGTAATATGACTTTATTCCCGTAATATTACGACTTTTTCTCGTAAAATTACGATTTTTTTTAATATAAAAACTACGACTTTTTCTCGCAATATTATGACTATATTCTCGTAGTGACAAGCAGTTTCTTTTGCTTGTGTAGCCCTTATACGCCGTCGTAGTTCATCATTATCAAGCAATAAATATTCACGAAATCTATTACATTTTATATTTTGGTCAAATAT
Organism: Fowleria isostigma; assembly: GCA_029814645.1. Classification (NCBI taxonomy): domain Eukaryota; kingdom Metazoa; phylum Chordata; class Actinopteri; order Kurtiformes; family Apogonidae; genus Fowleria; species Fowleria isostigma. The sequence continues at coordinate 16,684,384 of JAPTGZ010000023.1, read as the reverse complement.
AAAAGTGCAGATGCTTAGTGTCATTATGAGTTAATGATGCCAAGTCATCTGCTGTTATAAATAGGACGGCTACATGTGACAAGACTTTTGTCCAAGACTGTGTACAGCCTAAACAACGACAACAACAATAGGCCAGTTAATTATAATGTAAGTGATGTTTTTGTTCTCCCAATCTGTGGAATGTTTTATTCACGCAGACTGAAAGGATTTAGTACGGAGTGCTTTTATTGTGAAGGCAGGAAGTGTGCTAAACTCTTGACTCTTGATACTGACGGGGAGACGGGCCTATGGACTAATGAAGTGCCTCTAAAGGTCACGACTGTCATCCTTTCTACATGTCACGCAGTCAGAGCTCATCCTCCAGACACTCGATTACTTTGGTGGTACTTTATGGGTCTACACCCCCGTCTCCGACACATCAATGACCAAGAGCTAACCTTTTGTTTATAACACACTTCCTGCCTTCACAATAAAAGCACTCCGTGTTACATCCTGTCAGACTGCATGAAAATATTCCACAAATCGGGAGCATAAAAACGTTGCCTGCAACAACAACAACACCAACAACAATAATAATGTCGTACATTAGGTCGGATCTGCTAAATCGGTCAGCGATCGTGTTCCGGATCCGTCTTAGTGCGTCTGTGCCATCTGGGATTGTAACGATACGTTAAAAAAGAGAACAGAAACAGGATGAACTGTTTAGTTCACTGCCATGATTCAGAGTCACGTGACTGCATGTTTTTAGGCACCTGACTCTCACCGGTCCTGTGAGAAGTTTAGTTGAGTCATAGCCTGGGTCTGTGGCAGATACACTGGCCTGAATATGAATTATCTCCTGTTAGTGATGGTCCACTTCGGCGTAGGTCTGCATGGAGCTGAGGGGGTCTGGCCCATGCCGCAGAGCTCAACCTTTTCCCCGGAGCAGTATCCCCTGAACCCAGAGGCTTTTTACTTTGAATACGGAAGACAATCGGCTGCTCAGTACGGCTGTAGTGTTCTGGATGCTGCTTTCAAAAGATATTTCTCTCTTATCTTTCCAGACTACTTTTCTGGTGGTAAGTAATAAAGATATGTTTCTATCTTAGTCTACTGTTCAACGAAAGTACACTTCACAAACAAGTTATATATTTACCTTTGATTATATGTTTGACAACACTTATTTATTACTTTAAATTGAACAATTACTTCATAATAACTGGTGTGGCAACTTTGAGACTAGACCAAAACACTCATGTTTGATTTGTAAAGCCTGGGTTTATCTGAATGAATGAGATCAATGAGGATGAACCAATGTCACACATGTGTAAGACCTCATTATGAATTCACAAAAATGTACAGCAAAGTGCTTATTGTGGTTGTGTTTTGAATGTTCTGTTTGTCATGTTGGCTTTTAAAGTACATCAATGGGCTTTGTAGAGACAGCAGTTTAGGCCAGCCTACTCTAAAAACCCATGGTCACAATGGAGAGTAGAACAGGATTGTGTTTGTGTTTATATCTCTCATAGCTCAAAAAGATCAGAGCATGGATACATTTAGTAGTAGTACGCTGTAGTTACTGTAATCTGCCAGGTAATGATTGATGGATCTTCTCTTTCAGCAAATGTTGGTTCGAAATTCAGTGTGGATAGACCATTTACTTTGGAGGTCAGTGTTGACCATGATGACTGTGATGGTTACCCAGGTCAAGAATCTTCTGAAAGATGTAAGTGTACATATTTTATTGAGGTAGAGCAAAATATCTTAACCTCTGTATGGCTTCAACTAATGCAACCAGTGTAGTGTTTGTCTAAAATATAGCATAACTATTTATGACCATTTATGTTTCAGACAATCTGAGTGTCTGTGCGGGACAAGCATCCCTGAAAGCGGAAACTGTGTGGGGTGCATTAAGAGGTGATTATAGCAACAATCGTCATAATGAACACTTATAAACAATATATTGTAAAAGGAAGTCTTACAGTTTTCATCACAATTTTAACAAGTTGGGTTGTATTTTCACACTGTATGAGCAGAAATAAACATGTTCAGTGATCTTTAGTGGCATCAAGCAGTGCTACCAGTTGAAACCCCTTGCCTCACCCTCCCTACAGTAGTTTCTACATATGTATTAGATGTCAGAGCCACTGTTTTTTTTTTTAATTTTTAAATTTAAAAAAAAATTTTTTTACACCTCTCTTACTTTTTTAGTTAAGGGCGTAAAAACTCATCCATGCTCAAACATAGTACAGCACTGCACCTTAATATCAGATGCCACCAACTAGTAATTAGAGAAATATGAGGAAGTCATCCCTAAGATACTTTAGAAACCTGACAGTGAACATGGCAGGGTGTTATACTCTAATAAATATAAACATCTTATTTTAATTCTTTAGATTATTGTCCATTATTGAAGATGAAATGTGAATGTTATAAGCAATTTCTGTTCTGTTCTCAGTTCACCATAAATCTCACTCAATGAACATTTAAACATCCCTGTGTTACTGTATCTAGATTAAATCATTGCCGATTCTATGTCATGGTGTAAAAGTGTCATCTTTCTAAGCATAGGTCTGGAATCCTTCAGTCAACTGGTGTATCAAGATGATTTTGGCTCTGTAAGTCATCATTTTCCAGTTAAAAGATTCTGAAAGACTTCGATGCATAATTTTAAGTAGTTGCAGGGCAAGATTAATATTTGAACTAAAATTGTTCATGTCTTTTTTTTTCTAGCTTTTTGTGAATAAAACTGAAATTGAAGACTTCCCACGATTTCAGTTCAGGGGGATTTTGTTGGACACATCACGCCATTATTTACCAGTGCAGGCCATACTTAAAACTCTGGTAATAATCATCATAATCTATACTTCAGCATTCTGTTTACTTGATCAAACTTGTTATTAAATACTATTCCTTTTTTTCCCTGTTAGGATGCAATGGCCTACAGTAAGTTCAACGTATTTCACTGGCACATTGTTGATGACCCCTCCTTCCCTTACCAGAGCCAAACCTTTCCAGACCTGTCTGCTAAGGTAATATATGCTTAATAAAAGTTAAGAACATAAGACAGACTGTTGTCATGTGTTGCATGACTCAGCACCTTTATTGTTGTAATTTGCCTTGCAAATAGTGAAAGGTTCCACCTTAACAAAGGCCTCTGGCTCTGATTCAGGGGGCTTTCCATCCGATGACTCACATCTACACACAGACAGATGTGCAGAGGGTGATCTCATATGCCAGGCTGCGGGGAATAAGGGTCCTTCCTGAGTTTGACTCTCCTGGCCACACTCAATCTTGGGGAAAAGGTAACATTTAAAGATCTGCTGAACCAAAATGACTAAATCATTGCTAAAGTGTCAGGTTATGTAGAGTTTTCCATATAGCCTTCACCACATATAGAGCACTTGGCATTATGCCAGTTTAAAAGACTATGCCTGCCAAACCTGTTAATCCTGTCCATTTAAGACTGTAAATGAGGAAAGATTGTCTCAAGCGTGATTTATCTCTTATCTAGAGGAGTATATTATAATGCTGGACCTTCTCTAACACTGATTTGATTTCATATATCCAACAGGACAGCCTGACTTTTTGACCCCTTGCTATAAAGGGGGCACACCATCAGGTGCTTTTGGTCCTGTTAATCCAACCTTGCCCTCCACCTACCAGTTCATAACAAGACTATTTAAGGAAGTGTCATCAGTGTTTCCTGATTCCTATATCCACTTAGGAGGGGATGAGGTTAACTTCTTCTGCTGGTAAGCAGAAATTTGATCACTTGTGTGTCTTCAAACTGGCATTGATTTAAACCAGCATCTCCTGGCTTTGATTGCTATTATTTTTGTCATATTTTCAGCAAAGCATGCAAGAAACACAAACCAAAACAATCACACTGCCATTTGTACGCAGTGTTTTTTCCTGTTGTTTTTTTCCTTTACTCTAAAATAGTGGATGATTAAACTGAAATAACCTTATTCTGGTGTAAACTTTGCTTTAACAGTCAGCATAATTTGATATAGTTAAATGACTCACTGTGTCTGCTTTCTGCAGGAAATCAAACCCTGATGTCCGGGCATTCATGAAAAAGATGGGATTTGGGACTGACTTCACCAAACTGGAGGCTTTCTACATGGAGAGGTAGATAGTATGAGGAGACACACAATGAAGGCCAAGGAAGATGGAACAACCAACATATTGTTACCAATGTTATTCTTATCTCTTTGCCAGCATTATGAATATTACTTCAACTCTCAACAAAACAGCCATTGTGTGGCAGGATGTTTTTGACTACCATGAACGTGTAAGTAAATCCCAGTAATAAAATGTGATTTTTACTCTACTCTGTCTCCAACCTTTAGTAGGAAGTTTATAATATGGTTTTGGAGTATTGCAAGTATTTTCATCCCCTGCTTAAAAAATATTAGATATATAACACTTTAATCAATTAATCTACTTTATGCTTTTGTTCTGTCATATATTAAGTATAAGATCGATTACACTGTTTAACACACTGGCTATTGGCTAAAATGCATTAGAATCACACAACCCCCAAAAAACACCAATGATGTAAATAGGACAAGAATACATAACAAAATAGGAAAGGGTTTATGTGCGTGACAAAAGCATTTAAAACTAACTAATGTAGCATAGCAAGGAAGATGGAAAGACTGCAGAAGATGTGCATTAACATGGACAGTATTTACATGTTGTATGTGTGATAGTTTCAGCACAGACTTCAATCAGTGGTGGAGGTATGGAGAGGGGGCTGCTACCTTTGTGAAGTGCGTAAGGCGACTAAAGCAGGGCTCAGGGTGATTCTAGCCGCTCCCTGGTATTTGGATCAGCCGGGACCGACACACAACTGGACTCCATACTACACTGTGTGGCCCCTCGCCTTTAAGGGTTAGAAAAGCCCCTGTGTGCTGTGACGAGTTCAATTAATCCTAACTGCTGTGATATTTTGTCTTTTTATTTGCTGGTAAAATGCAGGCTGTGAATACTCACTTCCTGATGACCATGAGACACACCCTCCATACCACTAGATGGCAGTGGAGGCTTTTGGTTGTAAATCATTGATAAGAAGAGAGTCTGTCCCAGTTTTACTGTAATAATAATTGTATGAACACATCTAGTAGAATGTCCCTAACAATCCAACTTAGCAAATCATAGACATTTTTAGAAGACCATTTCCCCACCAGCACAGCATTAATTTTAAGGTCACAATAGTTTTAGATGGTTAACTAGTGAGTGACTGTGACAAAATCTCTGCATACTGTTGGTTTAACCCACTAAACTTTTCTACATTAAATAGGAAATACATAAACTACAAATACAAAATATACAAATATATATGTTATGTAGAATCCTAAACACCATTCAGCTATTAATAGGTCTTCAGAGGGCTGTTGGTTAAACACATTCACACATTCTATGTTTGTAGCCACAGCTTCCCTGGGGCAGACTGATGGAAGCTAGGATGCCAATTCACACAAAACGACTCCTCTGACCACCACCAGACATTCACACACATTCATACACCAGTGTGAGTGACACTGGAGGTAGAGTGGGTGAAGTATCTTGCCCAAGGACACAACGACACATGACTAGGACGGAGTAGGATTCAAACCACCAACTCTTATTGGATGACCTGAGCTACATCCGCCCTAATTCACCAAAATATCCTTTTAGAGACAAACATTTGAATGCATTTTTTTTGCTATTGTAAGTCTAAAAGAGAGCATATTCTACATAAGAAAAGCTATTTTCAAGAGTTTCCTTTGTGTTGAACAGCTTAATAACAAAAATGAGGGAAATGCTGTAATCACATCCAACATTTTGAGAATTTATTTAGAATATGCTCATTTCATTAACACAAAATCCCAGAAGGTGCAAGAGCACAGACAAGTATCAAAATAACAGTTGGGCAAGACACCATGCTATTTCTTACCCTACTCAGATTCCTGCGGACACAGTGCTGCACATCTGGAAGGGCCTTCCATATGACTATGCGAAAGAGCTCAGCAGGATGACCAAAGCTGGCAAGAGAGTCGTGTTGGCTGCTCCATGGTATATCAACCACATTGCCTATGGCCAGGACTGGCGTAAATCCTACACTGTGCAGCCTCTGAACTTTTCGGGTGTGTGCACAACCAGTTAAAACATCATACCTATGCTGGTGATGGTGATGGTACTTGTCTGTGGTAGAACATAAACTGTGGGCTGTTGAGTGTGGACTTGAAAGTGTGTTGTTGAATACAATGTGCAGAATCTATTGCTTGTAAATTTGTTACAGCCAACTAATAACTACTCATGTTCTGTTATTAAATAAATGTCTCCACTTCTTATCGCAGGTACGGAGGAACAGAAGAAGCTGGTAATAGGGGGTGAGGTATGCATGTGGGGAGAATATGTTGATGCTACCAATCTCACTCCACGTCTTTGGTAAGAAGGCTTCAAAGTACTTCATATACTATAGGGCACTTAAATGTTGCATCAGTTGCTTGAAGCCGTCAGAAATAATCACTGGACTTGCCAAAAATCACAGGCCAAGGGCAAGTGCTGCAGCAGAGAGACTCTGGAGTGATGAGAAGCAGACTTCTAGTGTGGAAAAGGCGTTTCCTCGTTTGCAGGATTTCCGCTGCAAGCTGTTGAGGTACTTTATTTTTTCTTAGTTCAGTGCTTTAGAATAATATTTAGTGCTGGCACACTTCAAGAGGACACTGGATTCTTCCAGTTTCTTACCACATTTGCTCCATTAAATTATGTTTTTTTTCTTCATTTTCTTTTTTAGGCGTGGCATCCAGGCAGAGCCACTCTATGTGGGGCATTGCAGACATGAGTACCAGGGTATTTGAAGATGTGAGACCTTGACTTTGGGCAGGGTTTGAAGCCCTAAGGTATAATTGCCTTTCACAATAATGAAAGGATAAAATGTGTGAGGAATTTGCATTTTTCTCAGGGATTGCTTTTTTTTTCTTGTTATATTTAGAATTATATTCCTTCTTATTCTTTTTTAAAATATTTTTTATAATTAATGGTAGTAGTGGTAATGGTTGTTGTAGTACTAGCGATAGTGGTGGTGGTAGTAATAGCAGAAGTAGTAGTGGTATCTGTAATTATCATTTGTTGTAGTTTTTAATGCATTTTTATTATCTTTTATATTTGGGCATTGCAGACATGAGTACCAGGGTATTTGAAGATGTGAGAACTTGACTTTGGGCAGGGTTTGAAGCCCTAAGGTCTAACTGCCTTTCACACTAATGAAGGGATAATATGTATGAGGAATTTGCATTTTTCTCAGGGATTGCTTTTCCTTTTCTTGTTATATTTTGTATTATATTGCTTCTTATTCTTTTTTAAAATATTTTTTTTATAATTAATGGTAGTAGTGGTAGTGGTTGTTGTAGTACTAGTGATAGTGGTGGTGGGAGTAGTAGCAGAAGTAGTAGTGGTATCTGTAATTATCATTTGTTGTAGTTTTTAATGCATTTTTATTATCTTTTATATTCACTTATCATTTTAATTTTATAATCTCCAACCATATGAGAAATAACAAAATACTGAGTTTAACAGTTCCAAAAATGATATGGCAGCCCTAGAAACTCTAGCTTTAATTTGTTTATTTCAGTCAAATAATGACACCACCTTTAAACTGTAGCTTATTTTAATGTCTTTAACTGGAATGTAATAAAAATCAATCTGTCATAAAAATTAACCTTGGTATTCGTCTTTTCCCTCTCCTAATAAGACACTGTTAATATATTTTTACAGTGTCTTATGTAGAATTACCTATTCCTCATTATTTTACATCTATATTTAGACTGTAAATTGTCCACCAAGAAACTGTCATTATATTGTCAAAATGAAATAGAACTAATTGTAGATCTTCAGGGATAGTAATGGTCATTATATTCATGAAACTATACATGTATATACATATATATATATATTTGTAAGTAAGAACATTTAAGAATCTACTTGAATTTACAGAACAACCTGAATATTACAATAATTTAAGATGTGCAAAACAAAAAATGTCTCATCACAGATACCTGGAAATGAGGTAGAGGTAGACTGCTTATCCTCTTCATCCTCCTGCTTGTCCTTTGTTGCAGGTTAGACATTTGAAAGAATGTGCAGATGTTTTCATGTGTATTGGACATTTAAAATAGGTAAAATAGCTGTAACTTCTTTGTTTGGTTGCTGGGTGTAAGTGATAATCTCTTATGTGAATGAAGATAGAGATTATCATTATCAACAGGTGAATGGCTAATAAAAATGATTCACTTCTTGTTGAAGATGAGCTACATCCCATAATTTTTGGCATGATTTTTAAAGAGAATAAAAAGAAATAATTAAAATATTTCTCTACTGAGCAGTTAAACTGACTGAAAACAAGCAGTTGTTAGGAATTAAAAAGAATTTATCATGAATTAAAAACATGAAACAATGCAAACATACATATAAAGGCATACCATAAAAGTTTATGAAATGCTGTATGTCATTCAATCCACTGTTGACCCACCGATGTGTCCAATTTGGAGAGGAACAGAGTATTAGACTGCATCAGCAGTTGATATGGTTTAAAGGTAACAGTGACTGCATGCAAAGTAGACTGATATATTGATTTTTTTTTTTTTTCAATATCAGCCATCTTAAAAAAAAAAAAGCCAATATTTGATCAGTAGTAAAAATGTTACAAGCTGTTTGATCCTGCACCAGTGTGGGCAGCACTTGAAGTTCAATAAATGTTAAGATTACTATATGTACGTGTAATAATAATTTCATTTATATTGTTGCATAACATTCTTAATTGTTTGAATGTCTCAGTTGTTTTTTATGGGTAATGTGTTTGTTTGTTTTTAAAAAACAAAACAAAAACATTTACCTGAAATATCAGCCTCAAAAATCAGCTGTAGATATTGGTCATTGGCTGACCAAATAGAAAAAAAAAAAAAAAATCAGCATCAGCTGTAGGAAAAAGCCATATTGGTTGACATCTAATAAAACTAATAGATCCCCAACCCAAAGGTAAATAAGAAAAGAATGTGGTAAACCGCAATAATAAAAAAGGAAACGGGAAATCACCAAAACATTCAGTTAAACACACTACAATCAAACAAAATATACATGCAAAAAGAAAACTACACGCATTGACAGGGCTCTTTCCTATTTGGTTTGCAGCTACTTCTGTCTTTGCTTTGAACTAAAGTGAGTAAACATAGGTTCACTGAAAAGGGTTAAAACGTGCTGTCACACTCTTCTATGTGTAGCTCTCATGCTGCCTCTACTCTTTGGGACTCAGTGCTCTTCTCCATGCCTGCTTTTACCTGCTTGCCTCTCCTCAAAGCAGGTGGAAAACGTCCTTATACAGTGCTGTGACCTTTGACCTGTGAGCCAATCATACACTCTACCCACAAGTTGTGCTTCAGGTCAAATATAAACTCACACAATCCCATGACAGTAGGACAACAAGAAAAGCACTCTTAAGAGATCAAAATAACACATTAATATTGGCAACTTCAATAAGAAGATGAACACAAGAGGGACCATCCTCCAGGACTTCTGGTTTATTTATGTCGATATTGCCAAATCACAGCGTAAAATTACCTCAAGGCATTAAATGTAAGTCAAGACTTTACAAAATTATGAAGAGAGCAAACACATGGCAACAGTGGGAGGGGAAAAACTGTGGTTAGGGTAGCTGAAAAGAGGAAAGAAAAAGCATACAGACACACACCTAATAAACACTGGGCAGGTTGTAGAGTACTGCCCATCAGAAACATATGGCTCTGGAGCTACAGTATACAGTGATCCCTCGCTATAACGCGGTTTACTTTTCACGGTTTCGCTACTTCACGGATTTGCATCGTGCATTGT
>JAPTGZ010000023.1:16662574-16674429 GCA_029814645.1 Fowleria isostigma | reverse complement strand
ATATATAGGTGTAAAACTATAAAGTTAGGAGTATTTAAATGTTACTGAAGTGGAGATTTCTGTCTCAGTTTGAGAAAAAAATAATTTTGACAGAATGGTATTTAAAGATTTGAATAGGGGAATTTAATGCATTTATATTGGAAACAATTGCTCAAAAACGGAACCAGAGACCCAGGGCTTTACAACGATACCAGACATGGCAGACTTCTGTAAACAGACGGAATATGGCATGTCTCTTTGGGACGCTAACTTTATGGTCAATTCGGAAGAAACTAATTTCACAGGTAAACAAACTGTAATAAAATAATGTATATTTTCAACATTTCCTTTATAACAGCTTGAAAGAACACATACTGAAGGAGTAGACTCGCTCAAAATTTTAATATTGTCCACTGCATGAAAAATCCATGTTTTTGCCTGCCTTGTCTCACCTTAAGTCATTGAACTCTGTCAAGTTTTGCCATTCTCTAAACCCACATGCTTCCTCTTGCACATGCGCATCCATCAATGAAACACATCCAGGGCATGACATTCTGAAAATGTCAAGAATTTAGTTTTGCAATATGTTTCTTAATAAATGTGACAATGGAGGTCCTGTCACTATGCCTCCGACTGATCATGTGCCCTGGCCACTTGGCCAAGGGGATATATATCCCTTTGGTCGACTGGTTAACATGCGGAATTCTCACCTGCGGGTCTGGGGTTCGAAGCCTGCCCAAGACCTCTTCGTCCTTGCCACATAAGCAAAAAAATAATAATTTCAGTTTATTTGTGTCTGCTCCATGTAGTCACACCTTTTGAAACACAAAACACATTTTCCCACAAATATTTCAGAATATTTGAAATTGTGTAAAATTTTAAGGTTGTGCAAAAATGTTTTTTCCACTACTGCACCTACAAGTGCAGAGAAAGAGGGAAGAGGAACAAACTATAGTGGAAGGAGAACACAGAGCTACCGACATAGTGGCCACAGATATGAGGAAATGCAGACCAAGAGGAGAGAGGTGCTCAGTGCATTACACTTCTCTCAGTGGACAACACCTGTAGCAGCTAAGCTTATTAATGTTTCAGGGTCACTTGAGGTAGTCTGAACTGTAAGATTTTAAAAGGAAAATTCAAGTCAAAACACCCGTTAGTGAGTATTATTAACTCTTTCCTCCTTGGATGTCTACTAGGATCAACCTATATATGTTACTAGTTCTATGTATGGAACATTCCATTGTGTTGTTTCTTTTTCTAGTGGCTATAATTGTTACTACTTTAGCAAACTTCAGGACAAAACAGTGAAAATGTATTATTATTATTATTATTATTATTATTATTATTATTATTATTATTATTATATATTTTTTAGTTTTTCAAAAATAAATAAAACAAAAAATAAAAATGGTAATAAAAAAAGAATAATAAATGAATAAATAAATTAAAAAGAAAGAAAAAGTAAAGAAAATGTAATATTTAATTCTACTGGGTGGCCTAGAATGGGTTGTGGTCACCTCCACCTATCACAGCATCTGTTACATTTGAAAAAACAGAACCTGTTCTAATGGTTTTCATCTTTAGTGATATAACGGAGGTGTCAAAATTTGTCATTAAGTCTACGGTGGGGGATGGTCGTCAAATGTCGTCTTTATGGGGGAAAGAGTTAAAACAACCTGCTTCCTACAATAAAGATGGATCATTTTAAAAGAAGGCTACAGGAGTAAAAGTTACCAGATTTGTTGGCAAGATTAACTAGAGAGACACTCTTCTGGGACTTTTGGATTTATAAATGGCATCTACACATGAAACTTAATTTTTTTATTTATCTTTGCATGTACAGTATATTGCATGTACATAAAACACAGCTGCATCACCAGGCAACACCAAAACCACATTAACCTATTAAATCATGAAGGTTCCTCAGGGAGATTCACACAAGCAGGAGGGATCCTCCTCCAGGAATTAAAGCTGTCAGACTAGTTACACAACATAACATACTAATATAGATGTATGCATTTGTGTTACATTTACAAAATACATATAGACCAGTATTGGATGTGCAAAAACTACAGCATAGTATGGCAGCCTCCTCTTGTGAGCAAGGAAAAGAACTTTACAGTTAAGTAAACATTTGCAGGTTCAGGTTCTCTGGGAGGATTTATCTGAGACAGATCCTGCTTCAGTACTCTTCCAAAACATCTGAATGGAATATTAAAAAAATATATATATTTATCGATTTAAGATCCATTTAATTTATAAACCATTATAGAACAGGCTCCATTGATACAGTTATTTGTGCCTCTATTGCCCTCTAGTGACAATGGCTACAACAACATTGTTAATGTTTTTGTGAAATGCTGCAAAAGAAAATGGTTTTATTCACAACAAATCTATGAGCATCTATGAGTAGGTTATTTTGTGGCAAAATGACGCTCTACCTCTTCTCTTGTCCTATTCAGTCATCAGAAAGGGAAATATGTTTCAAATAGGATTAACATTTTGATCAATTCAATTTTATTATTATTTTTAATCATTTCTATTCATGGTATTGTTATATTTGGAATTTTGTCTTTCTCTGCTAAAAAATCTGAGGGGTTACAGGAATCGTATTACTACACACACTGTAACACAGGCTCTCAAATGTTTCTTTACCTGTTGAATGAGCTGATATGATTATGATATGATCTAGGACAAGAGATTTTCTCATGGTGTGGATTACAGAGGTGGCAGCAGATGGCAAGGCGGGGTAATCCTTGGCAGTCATAGTGCTGACACCTCAATCCTTGTACTTCATCTGACTTGGGGCGACCACTGGTGATGCCGGACTAAACCTGACAGAGCTTACCAAGCATGTTGGTTGATCATTCTGCAGTTTCTAGGAAACAAGTTGACATGTTAATTGCAGTGTAACAGATTTCATATCATTAAATCAGAGGAAAATAGAACTGAATTTTTCAGTATTTCCGCTTTTGTATCAAAATGATTTGTGCATGACCTCTATTTTTTTAATGGTTGTCAAAATATACACAATGCTTTTTTATTGTCCTAAAATTTAAATAATTCAGGATCCTGAAGATTAATTTTGTTTTTACAGGAAGTCAGTTAAAAAGAACAAATGTCCATAAAGAAATTTATAAAATATGACTTAAATATCTACTCCTTGTTTACAAAGAGGGTGTCAATAACTTTAAAAGTTAATCTCACTCTTTGACAATAGCTGACGTTCAAAGAGATTATATCAAAAAGCTGCTTAGGCTGATGCATAGATTTGTGAACGGGCATTCAAGGACATTCTATGAAGGACATGTAAAATTATATCCTTTACTTCTGTGACTATGGTGATTAATGTTCCCTTAATTAATAACCAGATATGTAAAAAACATAATTCCTGTGAACATGTAAGAACATAAAGGTGCCTTTTCAAACACGGTGGGCTTTCTCTGGTCTGTCAGCTGTACTTCTGTGGATTTTACAAGTGACGTAGTTTAGTTGTCGGCAGGACTCAGTCATCATAAATGTTTCCCTTAAATACATTAGCATCATAATCATCCAGCTGGCTTGTGGCAGCCGAATGCTAAAGAGTGGCTGCATCTGCATAGCAATCACAAGGCTGAGGTGTGAAGACACGTGAGTTATTCCTGGCAGGCAATACCTCAAAGCAGCGCCCTGCTGATGGCAGCAGCATCTTACCCACGCAGGAACCTGGAGAGGCAGAATTTAAAGGAAACACAGGAGAGGCTGTTGCTTCTGTAACTATTTAGATGCTATTATTTATACCTCTTATTTATAGTTGTATAAATAATATTTGGACCTAAGACAGCACTTAAAGAATTTATCAAGCTTCTTAAATTTGACATCACTAAAATGTAAAAAAAAATCCCACTCATAATGTTCCTAAATTTGACCTTTGACCATCCACTTGATTGCAAATTTTTGTCTTATAGTGTGGAGACAAAACAGTCAGATCCTCCTGGCATGAAGGTGAGTAACACCTGTGTTATGTAATCTGATCTAGGACTGCAGATTACCACAGGACTGCTTAGGTCAGGGCAAATATGTCTTCAGGCTTATCCAAACACATGGTGTTTAATGTGAATTTAACCTGCGACTGCACATGTAGTATGAACGAGGGAATCTGTCTGGCCTGTCTTTGTTTTCGGTGTGTATAAAGCTCCCCAAAAACTTTTCATTGTGTCTAAGAATTGTGCACTCCGACTTATTAAAACTTGTGACTGACTGGCATGTCTTGAGAGTTAATAACATACCAGCTGCTTTGTCCCAGGATTAGAGACATGAGCTAAGGCAATAAGTTCAGAGTTCAGATACAACTATATGTACCACTGCTTTAGACTACATCGAATCTAATCCTTTTATACACCAGTTTAGACCAACAGAAAGAGCTCTGTTTTCAATTCAAAGCTCTCCTACTAATATCAAGAGTGACTTAGTAAGGATTAAAGACATGATAGACGTCAGTCAGTGGACACTGCAGACAGTAAGCATCTCTGCAGTATCAGTGTTACTCTTGACCCGATTAAAGAGGTAAACTAGATGTTATTAGCCATCTGCAATTAAGACAATTCTACATTTATAGATCTTTACATAACTCATCCTTCTCAGTTGTCATTTCTCTCTACATACCCACTATGTACCTCCAGCAGAGAGAAAAATTGTGATGTCAAGGATTTGTAAATTTCAAATTAGTCTCGAGTCACTAATTAGGCAGACAGAGGGTCCAAAGAGCAGCCACCATATGGCAAAACACTGGAATTAAGGGTCAACTTGCTGCTCTTTGAATCTCCACACTAATTGTTTTTCTTCTCATCACCCCCTTTACGTGATCCCCCATCCAAGAAGAGGACCCCATTTCACGGAAGGTTAAGCTACTTTGCTGATCTGCTGTGTGGTTTTATTCACTTACAGCCATTAGCTTCATTGACAGAGACAATATGGTGTTTTAAGTGAACCGTACCATAAGACTAATGAAAAGAGAGCGCCACAAGCACTGCAATTACCTGTCAAATCTAATATGACAGGAAACTGCACTATTTATAGTAAATCATTCAACCAGTGACATCTGCCAAAGACTAAAACACAAAACAAAACTACTGCAGAAACTATTTTCTACACAAGTATCAATCAAGTGTCATGATCATAAAATATATGCTGTGTATATAGTGTTTGTTTTCCTACCTTTTTCCAAAAGTGCCCTAATTTTATGTTTACACTGCACTGTTTGTACTGGATATACTGTATATACTGTGTATATATTGTTTATTTTTTCTATTTAGATTTTTTTTAATAAGTTACCTGTCTTTTTTTTTTTTTTTTTTTTTTACATATTGTCTTTTTATTGTCATGCTGCTTGTTTGTGCCTTAATTTTGCCCCATGGGGATAAATAAAGTTTTCTAAATCTGAATGATATATGCATTTCACCAGACAATGGCATAATGAATAAAATTGTACAAAGTATCTTACACCTGATAGATTAGAAGTTAAAATTGACAAAGTATTCATCATTTATATCTGTAAATGCACTGGGAGTTACCATGTTATAAGTAATAATGTATAAGGATGCATTAGATTTAGTAGTTAATCAGTTCAAATGTCTTAATTTGGAGAGACGTGATTACTGAAGACTGAACAGAAAAAAAATACATTGTTTATCTCAGGCGTAATCAGGGGAAACTCCATGTCAACACTTTGCAGCCACACTCATATGATGTACAAGTAAATTATATTTAATATTAGTGTGTTTATTATTTCTTCATGCAGATCTTTCTTGTTTTTTGTTTTTATGGCTCTGAGTTGTTGAATATCATTATGCCTTTAAGTGGTGTGACTGATTGATTTATTCTTATAGACAGTAAAGATTAAGAGGATGACAAATCAGCATTTGCTTACACAGCGCCTGGTGCTAATCTCTTTGTCTTCCTTCAGAAAGCCCCCAGACGCCTGGGACTGCCACACTCCTTCTGGCAGGGTAAAAGAAAAGGCATAACTCTTAAACAACTTTAGTAACTGCACTGACACTGTTTTCACATCAGAAGAAACAAACAAAAGGACATCAACTCAAGATCACAGAGAACTACAGGATTTACTTTTTCTGAAGGAATCGAACAGAATTATTTATTTTTTTTTTATTGATGCGTGGATTTTGATCAAGTAAGAAAACATTTTCTAGAGAACAGAAAATTCTGCTTGGAATTATCTTGTATTTATCAAACCTTTATGATAACATCTGGACATTAACATGGGTGACCACAAGACCAGAATGTTTTCTGACAACTTGAAGGACTTCACACAGCAGAGCCCAGATGGAAGTCAGACAGGTGAGTTTTAGATTGTTACATTACAGTTAATAGTTTGCACTTAAAAGAGACTAAAATGACTTAAATGAGACTAGACTAAATCAGACAATTAAATAGCAAACATTACATTATCACATTTATGATACACATTACATTTTCTGTGTATATATATGTAATTTTGTATTTGTATTGTATATTGAACCCTTTCAAAAAGCCAGAAACAGTTACAATAGATACAAATATTACGACAGAATATATTGAGATTATGGAAATATTATACAATAACAATTTCAGCTCCGCAAAATTGGTGCTTAGATTACTATAAAATAATATCAAGACTCATTGGTATAATTTCTCCCATGTAGAAAAAAGTCCAGTTGCAGGAAAAGCAATGAGCCAAGGCCTGCTTTGTAAAGTGTGTGCCGACTCCAGCAGCGGTAAACACTACGGCATCTATGCCTGCAACGGCTGCAGTGGCTTCTTCAAGCGCAGTGTGAGACGAAGACTCATCTACAGGTGAGCAAGGGACAGAACTGATTTACAATACAAAATCAGATCTTAAAAAGAACCCCAGAAATACTTTTACTTACCTAAGTTATTCTGTGTACTAATATGATCTATTTGAATGTATATATTATTTATTTATGATATTTTTGATATCTCAGGTGTCAGGCTGGAACTGGAAGGTGCCCTGTTGACAAGGCTCATAGGAACCAGTGCCAGGCTTGTCGACTAAAGAAGTGTCTTCAAGCTGGGATGAACAAAGATGGTGAGTAAAAGCTGCTATGACAGTATTAAAAAGCACTGAATAACCATAAAATTCCACTGGATTCCATACTACCTTCAAATGACAGATATTCACCTGTGTCTTTGACAGCTGTGCAGAATGAGCGACAACCTCGAAGCACAGCACAGGTCAGCCTGGACTCCATCAGTATGGACACTAAAAAGGAGCACCTGGCCACTACGCAGGAGCTCACCTCGTCTCCCACATACTCCTCAGTCATCTGTCGACCTCTGGTCACTTCCTCTGTGACCACTCCTGCCACCATACAACCCTGCAGCAACCCAAATAATAACCACCGCTTCATGGTCAGTCTGCTCACTGCAGAGACCTGCGCAAAACTGGAGCCTGAGGATGGTGAGATGATCAGATGATATTTGTTGAATTTTCACCCACTTTGATGTGTAAAACATAGAAATGTGTATGCTTTATTCTAGATATTTTACACTCAGGGTATAGCATTTGTCTGACTTTTCTTTGTTGTAGTTATGCGTTTTGTACTGCTTAAATCTTTCACTTATCTAATTGTATCTTTTAATCATTATACCTGCATTCTGAGAGACCTCTGTATAATAATTCACATGTACCTGAATGTGTACAAGTGGCAAATAAAACTATTTTTCATTAACTAGAGGAGGAAAATATTGACGTGACGACCAACGATTCAGAAAGAGATCCATCTCCTTCTGAGTGTCGTGTGTCTCCGTTCACCTCCAGCTGTTCAGAGAGTGTATATGAAACATCTGCACGCCTTCTCTTCATGTCAGTCAAATGGGCAAAAAACCTGCCTGTTTTCTCTCTCCTACCATTTCGAGACCAGGTGAGACTCATGCTTTCATGTTGAATCAGTAAGATCTACATGCCTTTTGATACAACACAAATCCTCCATGTATGTTTGTGTGTCATTCTCAGGTGATTCTGCTAGAAGAAGCTTGGAGTGAGATGTTCCTCCTGTGTGCTATCCAGTGGTCTCTGCCCATGGACAGCTGTCCTCTTCTGTCTCTACCAGACTTTTCACCCACACAGCAGTCTAAACTCAGCGCTCCCACAGCTGACCTGCGCATACTGGAAGAGGTGTACAGTCGCTTTAAGGCCCTGGTGGTCGACCCCACTGAGTTTGCCTGCCTGAAAGCCATAGTTCTGTTCAAACCAGGTATGCTCTTACTCCTCTGGTTCCGAGTGTTTATTACTGTGCAGATATTGTAACTGACGTGGGCCGTTCTTACCTGCAGAGGCTCGCAGCCTCAAAGACCCAGAGCAGGTGGAGAATCTGCAGGACCAGTCACAGGTGCTGCTGAGTCAACACATCCACTCAGTGTACCCAGGACAGAGTGGAAGGTAACCCTCGCCCTTCGGACACAGTTCAACACATCCAACACCTTTACCATCCAATTATTGATCGTTATTCTCCCCATCTTTGTTCTTTCCCATCAAGGTTTGGAAGATTGCTACTTCTGCTGCCGTCCCTCCACTTTGTGAGCTCTGAGAAAATAGAACAACTCTTCTTTTCCAAGACCATTGGCAACACACCCATGGAGAAGCTACTGTGTGACATGTTCAAAAACTAACCCAGCTTCAGTGGAGGCTGAACAGCATTGCCTAATATTTGACGTAGTTTGGCTTTGACCACATTCAAGTTCAACATGCTACTACTTTTCATTGAAAATGTTCCTCAGGTTATAGTATGAAACCCACATCCTAGGATAGTTCAGGGTCCTTGTACGTTACATGCTGACTGTAATTGTCTTCGGATGCCTGAATAGAACAGAGATACCATTGATGTTATTAGTAAAACATTTTTCCATTACAACAAATTAAAATTGTGCTGTGGAAAAAAAAAAAAAGGCTTTTTAGGTTTCACAGTAATAACAAAGGGACACAGTCAATTTTAAGTAGACACAAGGCTACAGGGAAACACATTTTAATAAAGCTGATAAAAATGGATATATATTTGTTGTATTAAAGTATGTCTGAAATAAATGATTCCAACTCACAAAGCATTCTTCGTTTTTTTGCAAAAGCATTTAGTCTCATAAAAACATTCAGTCACACTATAGCACACAATACAAAACATAGACACAGAAAAGTTTATTATTGCCAGAGTATCATTATGAACCATTAAGTAATAAAGTCACATTATAGAATATCAGATAACAATGATACTTTTAAGTCGTGTATGTTTTACTGAGTTCTGTGCCTAAACTTGAAAAAGGCTCATTCAGCTCTGAAGGATGCAAAGGGATAACTCATTTTCTCTTTAGTTCTTGTTTACTGATTCACATAGATTTCCAGGTTTCAGTTCATGGTATGTAACAGTGGAAGCAGTCGACTGAATAAGTTGATAACCTCTAAGTTAACCCTTTAACTGCTTGCTCAACCATATGGTCTAGCACATTTTGAGTCACTATATTTCAATAAATGGAGTACATAACTTGTCTTAACTTAGTTGAGCCAAGAAAGATGAAAATCATGAAAGACATTTTGAACTGTTTTTGGTAAAAATATAAAAGATTTGAACACTTTTTTTTGGCATTTCCTAGTATAAAAGGCCTTCCTGAACATACCTATATTATTTGATACCCCAAACAAATCTTAAATTAGATATGGAATATTTTTTTTAAAAACATGGTAAATTAAATGGCTGATTTGTCACTTTATGGTAAGAGCAGAAATATTAAGCCAGTGTTAAATAATGGAATATTTGTTATAAAGTCAAAACCTTTGTTCATCTATTGCTGCAAATATTAAACATGTGGTAGTACATCATGAATGCGTTGAAATGATTAACCTAGTAGGTAATTTTTGACACTTTCTGAGTTGATATTAGTAAACATGGTTAAAAGAAAAAATTACACACCCTAGGGAATAAGAAATGCAAATTTTTCATCAGGTTTTTCCTTGGTGGGGTAGTTAAAGGGTTAAACACAAAATATATGCATTATTTTATGCATTTAAGGGCTTTCATTATTAATATGCATTCCTTCAAATAAGGATTAAATAAAGCAAACATTTTTAATAAACCTCAATCAATCCAGCAATCAGCCAAATGCTTTTAAATAACATATAAGCTAAAATGTCTCCTGTTTTCAAAACACAAAATTTATGAAACATACAATATAACACAAATAAAGTTACTGTTTAGTTAATGAGATTTTAGCAGTCTATATTTTATTCTTTAAACAATTAAGCACAAAGTTACATAATAAACATGGTTCCTTACCAGTTTGGTATTCACAAATGTTACAATTTTAACTTAAATAATTATCTTCATTTTCTTTAAAATTCCGGTTTCTTACCAGTTGTGTTTTCAGGGACTAAACATAAAGCTGATCCAAAACTGACTTTGACTTGGTGAAGTCAGCAGCTTTGCAGCTATCTATAAACTTTTTCCCTCCCATGCTTTCCCAGCAGGTGTGCACTGTGCAAGTTTTACAGTCACACTGCAGGTAGTGCAGGGTGAGTATTTGGACTCATGCATGTTCTTTCTGCCCCCTGTAGGTTTGAAGAGCCAGAGCTGGGGTGTTCCCATGTTTGTTAATGCTCTGAAGCTTATGTGTAAATGCCAGGTGCAACAGGCACTGTTTGATAAAGAAACACTATGGATTTAGCCTACTTTATGTTATTTCTAGCTACCACTTAAACATATAACTAAATATTTTTG
The DNA here is from genome assembly GCA_029814645.1 of Fowleria isostigma. NCBI lineage: Eukaryota > Metazoa > Chordata > Actinopteri > Kurtiformes > Apogonidae > Fowleria > Fowleria isostigma. The sequence goes on along the minus strand of JAPTGZ010000023.1, from coordinate 16,663,690 downwards.
GTTCTTGTTCATTGTATGTGTAAAAAAATGTATAAATGGACAGCCTATGAATCATCAGTTACTTTTGGCCGAAAGGTTAATATCTCCAATATAGATTTCATATGTGTCTACTAGATGTATTTGATGATGTTTTTATGACTAAAGGGAAAAAAAACCCCAGCAGGAAACGTCATTTAGTCTTGGTGTTTTTGGGTGTAACATTCAGTAATGGAGAAATGTTCAGGATTTTATACCTTATACACAAACTACACTAGCATCATTTGTATTCAGGGTCGTCAAGAGTTTTGTAATATTACCAGGTCAAGAAGTGTCTAACAATCAGGCAATGCAGTTACTACTAAACTTTATTTTACTCATTATTTAAAAAGTAAAAAAACCAAAACAAAACAAAAGAAAATCAGGTGAAAATACAATTGATAGATTCTTTATCAAAATTAAATATTAAAATTCTACAAAATCATAAAAAATAACTAATCCAAAAATATATCCAAAAGACAGTTTGATCAAGTTGCATCGTTTTGTAAAGAAAAAAATAAAGATATAGAAAATGTATCAACGTCATTCTATTTTTCCTGGATTATAAAACTACCCTTACATGAGCAATAGGGGGCGCTAATGCAAAGTCTTACTGGTGAGCGACCTACTATCACGGCTGTCTACTGTAAATATGAAGAAGAAGAAGAACCTCTGCCAAACACGGAAGTAGCTGAAGTCAAATCTGCGGAACATAACTACTCATATCGTCAAAAATTGTCATCGTAAATAAACTTAAACACTGTCTTTATTTTATTCAGGTGGCTTTGGTGTCTCCAGTGGAGGATAGCGCACTATGAATGTATAATAATATGCAGTTATTTTAGTAAAGGGGTACTGTTAGTGTTCCGTTACTATGTTCGGGGGTGGGTATCAGCTGCTTCCTCAGAGGGACTCCAGCTCCACTCCGAGGACTCCTGGGCTGTTTGGGTCCGGGGAACACAAAGGACTGTCGTTTGACTACATCCCCAATGTGTCCCAGAACGACTTCACTGGTAGGTCACTCAAAAACTAGATAGATAGATAGATAGATAGATAGATAGATAGATAGATAGATAGATAGATAGATAGATAGATAGATAG
>JAPTGZ010000023.1:16639613-16650495 GCA_029814645.1 Fowleria isostigma | reverse complement strand
TTTTTTGTTAAGTACATAACTCCACATGTGTTCATTCATAGTTTTGATGCCTTCAGTGAGAATCTGCAATGGAAATAGTCATGAAAATAAAGAAAATGCATTGAATGAGAAAGTGTGTCCAAACTTTTGGCCTGTACTGTATGTGGATCTTGTGTTATTTCTGTTATTGTGTTGTACATGGAGTGCACAAGCTCAAATACACCAAACAAACAAACAAAAAAGGTAAGGAGTAGACAGTACAGATAACTGCATGAAAACTTATGGAGTAGAAGTAAAAAGTCGGCTGAAAAATAATTACTCCAGTAAAGTATAGATAACCCAAATTTCTACTGAAGTAAGGTAACAAGGTATTTGTACTTTGTTACTTGACACGTCTGCCTGTGAGTGTCTAGTTTGATCCTTTTTCTACCTGTGTCTCCAGGATGTGGATCCTCGCCTCAGCTTTCTGCAGCTTGTTCAATAAACTCAGTCTCTCACTGACTGGTGTTGTGTTTCTTTTCTGAGGGCAACAGAAGTTACAATAAATTGCAAACACAAAGTAGCATCAAACCTGTCGTTTTCCATCTTTCTATGTAACATTGTGTGAGTGATGGCTGGGCTGTACCTGTGTTACATGCTCTATAATGACAGGGGCCGGCTGCTGGCGAATCCTGTCCAACTCTTCTCTGAGACGAGAGTTTTCTGCCACCAGGGCGGACTCTATCTCTTCCTTTCTGTGGTCAGCGTCGCCTTTACAGCATAAGGAGACATGTGATGCTACAGCTAATCTCAACATTTCTGTGAATTTGACTTTGCTCCCTCTTGATCCACTTACCTTTCTGTTTTTTCATTGTCATGGTTTTGTCACCATTCTGTTTATTTTGTGCTTTCAGTTTCCCATCTAATGCTTTCTCCATCTTTACAATGACCTGACACAAGCATAACACAAGTATTAAACTCTGTGGTGTTTTTGGGAAAAAGCAGACAGCAGAGTTGACCACCTTTTCTTGCTGTTTCATTGAGTTTTCCAGTATTTCCAGTTTTTCCGTGTGAATCTGATGACGCTGCAGTTCCTTTTGCTGCTGCTGGTGAATTTTTTTAAGCTTTAGTAGCTCCTTCTCACAGTCATTCTTCTGCATAACACAAGAAAAGGAGACAAAGTAAACACTACTTATTGTACATTTTGACATTTTTTATATAAATAGCTGAAGAACAAAACCTCCTATCTGTAAAATGTTTTTTTTTTGACAGAAAATGTAAAATATTTTGTTTTCTTGCAGGATGCTATTTTTGAAAAAAAGATTATACAGTCCAAAAACAGTGGATTAATTTGGGGATTTTATTACCAAATTGAATTTTGCAAGCAAATAGCTATTCTCAACAAAGTGCATTTTTTAGAAAGGAGGTTTTATTTTTTGGCCGTGGATATGTGAAGTGCTTGTATCGGCATCTTTTTACCCTGATGAGCTCATTCTGCAGCTGGTGGATCCTGTCTCTTTGCGAGGCGGCCTTACTGGTCTCACTGGCCAGCTTGAATTTCAGCGAAGCTTCAAAATAACAGGACAAAATAAAGCTGAGTAATGTTGCACATATTTATAGGCATTTTGCTACTATCATTTGAACCTTTGTGGGAATTTAGATGCTTAATCAACCTTGTGTGAACTTTAATGACCAAACCATCGACCAACTTTTGTGAAAGAATGGATTCTTTTTTTTTTTTTTTTTTACATTTAATGTGACTTTAATGCACAGAGACCTTCAGGGACATTCTTTCACTGAGGGCCAGAAACTGTCCTTCAGTAGATAAGGGATGCACTACCCACAGAGCTTATCAGGGTCCATGGCCTAAATGAGCCGCCTTATCATGAAATGGCACAGTCTGCATGGGAATAGACACTCACAAGGATTAACAAACACAGTGAGCTACCTTCCACATCCACTGCCAGTAAAATGAGTTCAGCTGGCAGGCTAAACTCCCTAACATGAATTAATCAGCACATTTGAGCCTCGTTTTCTGCTTGAGTTATTATTTTTATATGTTTGGCTGCTAATGCACGGTTAAAATGCTCTGATAGCTGCAGTGTTGCTGTGGGTTACCTATACGATCTGCAATCTCAGCCTTGGTCATGACGTCGATGTCTGTGTCATCCAGCAGATTTCGGCCAAGGTCCTGGTGCAGGGACAGATCACTGCGGAGCTGGCTGTTTTCTGACTCCAGTGCTACTACCTGCTTCCTCAGGGCTATGATGTCGTCTGCCATCCGGCTCATGGCTGAACGATAGTTTTTCACCTCCTGATGTGGAGATGCTGACCGTCAGTCTGTCCATATCTCTTATAATTTTGTCATGCTTTATGCCCCTTTAATACTAGTTTCTTTGGGTGGATTTTCATCTGTTCAGTATAGATTGAGAGCTTAGTTTAGATTTACAGTGGTAGAGCACATTACAGTTTTCCTCATTTGCTTTGTTACATTTCTTGAATCATCCTCAGCATTTGCAAAACAGTATTTGCATTTCTCAAAACAATTCGTACAAATAGCAAAACACCGTGGATTACCTGCAAAAGTCAGTCTCTTGCTCAAAATTCTTACTTCATCTCTCAAAAGTAAATATCTGTGTCACTGAACATGTCAGTGCATCAGAGTGACAAGTCCTTGTGTCATTGTGTACGGATCAGACAGTCTAACAGCTGAGTCATGTTGTTAATATAACAGTGTACTCTGGAGGGATGTTCTGATGTGAACTATGAATAAAGTGTGAATGACTATTATTGTTAATTTAAGGAGTGTATGTGGGAGATTGATTGCAATAGGCTGGACAAGATCCACATTCAGGCTCTTATTGTTTGTTCTGTCATTTGTTGACAGACGATGTCATTGTAATACAGCAAGGAAAAGACAGCAGAGCATAGCACAAAGAAAAAAACAAAAAAACCCAAACAAATGTAGAAATGTGAACATAGAACAATGTCCTTACATAAAACTGTATGTGCGGTGGTGTAGGAATTTTGGTGTAGTCTTCTACACCTCCTGATGCTCCTGTCTGTTGGGTTAGGGTTAGAGAAAGTCAAGATTCACCTGGGAGCAACTGACCAATTCAGGACAGATTCAGAAAAGAAGTCTAAAGGAAATATATAGAAATAATGTTTAACATATGACAACTTATTCAATCATTTTGCATATAAAGACGTATGTAATAAATTAATGCCTAAATGTTGTGGGCGGTGAGATTATTCAATGGAGATCCATAATACATAATAATACATTTGGATCAATATGATATAAACAATTGATAATGTAGAAAACAGCGGAGAATTGTAGACAACCATTGCATGGATGTACCAAAGCATTTGCAACTTGTTCAAAGAAATGAGAAACTTGCTGTTTTGATGTGCACAAATGACACAATGACATGAAGATTGAACAAGTAGTTTGGAGAATTTCAATTCTGATCTGAGAAATGTACCAGAACGGCTGAGAAAAACTGCAATATGCATGTCTATAAATGTGTCAGTTGATATTATTGGCTAATTTTCATCTGTAGTGCCAGATTAGGTGTAAAATATGCATAAATAACATTAATATTTTAAATTAATATTTTGATAACAGGGACAACTCCATAAAATGTATAAATCATAACCCCCAGGATTCTTAAAACTTAGAAACTATAACTAAATATAATCTAGCTATACAGACAATAGCACGAGCACACATCAAATTCAGATGTTTTATTGCTAATTGGGGACTAGGCCATTAAATAATGAATATCATTCATTTATATTGCAAGTATCATTACAATAAATGTTTCTATTTAATCTTCAGGGTTAACTTTGTTTACATTGTCATCTCCGCTTGTAAAATGCTTGTTTTTACTTGTTTACTCAATGTTAATTTTTTTTCTCATAATTAATAATTACTGAAACATTCTGACCATAAATATTCATTTTAAACCCTAAGGAACTGCATGGTTTCCAGAGGTGGGTAATCCAAAGTCCTGCCATGTACTTGTTCCAACCATTCACTGAACCAGCCCATTCTGATGAGCACTACTCCTCATCCAGGTAGATGGAATCACCTGTGTTAAATGAAGAGGTTTAAACCGGTACATGGAAGTACTTTAACTCTATGGAGCTGGGATTAGCCACCTCTGATGGTTTCTTTATCTCTCACTCAGGAAGAAAACTTATTTGACATTTATATAACTGATAGGAAAAAGTTTAACATAATAATATTTCAAATCAGCATGGACAGGAGGTCCATCTAGCTGCAGATGTGACATTACACTATATTTTTGTTCATATACTATTTTTAAAGCTGCTCTTAGTCTGACGGACTGGGTTTGATGCAGAATACTTCAGTGTGTTCACCACTAGATGTCTCCTCAACACCTTTTCTTGATTTTTCTAAACGGACTCAACAGGGTTCTGCGGCCAATGGACTGAATTCAAAAACATGCACCACCAAAATATATATTGCATGTTTGTTATTTCTCCAGGCATCACATCTCATTGAATAATTGATTCCTCTTGGTTTCAGATAAACACACAACATAAAAAATGACTAATGGGACATAAATGAAAAACAGCAATTTGCCATAAACTGCGATTCCTGCTCTGAATTAGACAAGGTTGTTTTACAATGTATTCATGACTCTCGCTCCTCAAATCCAAAGGGAAAATAATACCCCGTCCTGAAAAGGTCTTTCATCATGGGAGATTTACAAAGTAATTTCAGACAAATCCTAGTCATGCATTCATAGAGCATCCCCTTGTAAAAACAAAAAATTCATGCCAAATTCATGAACGTATAACAGTAAGACTGACTAAAAACAACAACGTATGATAAATATTTAAAATGTATTTGTAGGTGCTTTTTGTTTTGTCTTTTACAATGTCGTTTTCCCTTCTTCTACTCAAATACAGAACAAAAAAATCCTCATGCAAATGTGCACTGACTTCCTGGAAAGCAATTACAGCTAGGTGTTGCACTGCTCTGTTGTTAAGGCATTTTTCTGTGTAAGGCGTGTGTGTGTGTTGTCTGGCAGCTTGTATGCACTCATTGTTCTCTGCGTTGTCATATGTGTGTCTATCAAGTTGAATAGACAGAATTCAATGGGAACTGAGAGCAGGGTCCAGCTGCATGTATGAGGAGGGTGATGATTAGGGGATTCCAATCTCCAATGGTGTGGTTGTGACTCCCTTGGGACAGAAGGGTGAAATTGAGCATCTAATTGAAAGGGCAGGGAAGGGGTGACAATCATGACTTTAGATGAGATGGTGTCTCTGTTGGGGGCCCACAGGCATGATGGGAAGGACGGCTCACCCCGGCGAGTCTTGAAAGTCCTTTCATATGTGTCCAATCAAGAGAGAGAGTCTCTGTCTCGGCCCCTTAATACAGTAGGCTACCCACATGCATTTAAGTGCCTTGCTGTCATATGTGCTGTCAATTTAGGACATTTATATCAGAGACATGACTGTGTGTGTGTGTGAAGATGTGTTTTTTTTTTTTTTTTTAAGCCATTGTCACTATGAAAATCTTCCAATTAATGTCCCCATCCGTGTTCCATCACATCAAAATCTACATGAATTAACAGGGTGCCACCAGGTGTGTGACACTAAAATTTGATGCAGATGTTATTTGCGCTTGAGCTTTACAGCTATTTCCACTCAGGCCTTCTACTGAGTGGAAATAGCTATGCAAGATGGTTTTCTAAAACACTGTTTATGCTCTGAAATGATCTATTTTAAACAGAACCCTGATGTTTTCTCTACTTAAAAAAAAATGTCCGTCTATATCTAATTAATTGGTGTCCGAAGATAGACAGACACATACATACATACATATACACATATTTACATACACACATACATATATACCTACGCACATACATACATACATGGATCCATAGATAAAGTATACATGTGATTCTGGGCTGATGTAATTTCATTTAAGGCCCTGATTAATATAAAATCCACATGAATTAATATTTAACCCATAAAACCCCAAACCACCACCATCTACCAAAATCATCTACTGATAGAAACTGTTTAATCCCTGTTGATTCAAGAATCCATGTAAATAATTGGCGTAAAATACAGTTTATCATCTTTTCATGGTCGTCAGATATGACCCATTTGGATGTTCAGAGGCTCCGTAGTTATTGTGGAAACACTGACATCTTCTACAACATTGATTCAACAGTAAAACCCACGGAGTTAGATCAATGAATGGATACACTGGGTAGATTTTGCTGAAAAAGTCCCTTTTTCTTCAGTTTTCTCTATTTTTTTTATAAAATAATCTTCAATTTTACTCTGAGTTTTTATGAACATAGATAAATAGATGTACATTATTGATCCCAAAACTGGGAAATTGTAGTAACATCTTCATGATTAGTAAATTAAATGTAGAAAAATACCTTATTTTCACTGAAAAAAACAACACAAAATACAGAAGATAATATTGTAATAAATGGTGATAAATCACCTAAGGATGGTTAAATAAAGGAAGATTTATTTGGGAACTGACACAAATGTCACTCTGGGTCCTAATGGGTTAGATTAATCGCACATACCTGTGGACCATCTTAGTATATGACATATTATGTGAGATTATAAACTAATAAATGACATTATGAAAAAAATGTCACAACGGTGGAATAATTACTCAAGATCCACACAAATAACCTCACTAGTTTGAAGTTCAGCAATGTAATTTTTATCAGCAATCAGGCTGAGAAATGTTAATCTATTCAACCAGCTGACATTTATCTCACAACTCGGTCTCTACTTCCGCAATGTAGCCTTCCTTTACCCCCCCTCCCGTATCACAGTTAACTAATTCAACATGACAGCGGAGATGGCCTCACTGATTGATTTAAGAGTTTACGTATCGACCATGTCCAGTCACCTTAGTTTGAAGGTCGGAGATCTGTGCCATGTGGGGGTCCTCCTTAAAGTCATGCAGAGGGGGTCTAAAACATTAACACATGTAATAAATAAAATTACATTATTCTATGTAATTGTTTTCACATTAAACCCAGCCTACTTTCCCGTGTATACCTTACCGTTTGTGTGGTTGATGCACTTGATATGTGTTGTTTATGTTTCGTTTGCTGGCCCGTGAAGCTCCAGCCTTCTCAGCTGGTTCCTGTTGAGTGACACTCTTTTCTCCCATAAGGTACTGTGGTAGGATCTGCGCCAGGGCATCATGGGATGGGAGGTTGTATCCATTCTTCTCATGCTTAAGAAGAAACAGTAAGACAACAAAAGACAGAAAAACACCTGCTTTAGCCCTTTTTGGCTGCAAAAAGAATAATTTTGTCCAACTGGAGAATTCACAAATTAAAGTGTTTCTCTATAGATACATGGGTTTCTAAGTTTTAAATCTCTTAGGTATGGAACGAATAACAGTTAACTTAATGACACTGATTTTAAAACTGAATCCATTTGGAGCCAGGTGAGGGGGTGCAAATCAACATCACATATTTTAAGTTGAAAGATATAAATTCAGAGCAATCTTTTTAGTATATTTTCCTCAATCTTGATCCAGACTTGTATATCTTTTCCCTTTGAAAATTTACAGAAATATTTAAGTTAGAGTACTTGCACTGTCCTTTTTATGTGGTATTGTTGTGAATGTTCTGTCTTTGTCTGGTTTGTTTGAATAGAATAGAATAGAATAGAATAGAATAGAATAGAATAGAATAGAATAGAATAGAATAGAATAGAATAGAATAGTCTTTACTGTTGTCTGTACAGGTAATAACAAAACTGAAAAGTGCAATCCACTTTAGGTGCCATTAAAAAAGTATAAATAGTTTATATAAAACAGCATAAAAAGTTTTTAAAAAAATAAATGAAGTAACCTAAATAAAATAAATATCTCTAAAAAAAAAACCAACACAAAAGTGCGGAGTATAAAAACAGCAAAAACATCATATAATAAATATCATCCCCACAGTGCATGCTTCTATTATTTATGTCTGGCTGTATTTAGTGCAATTATGGCCCTCGGGTAGAAGCTGTTTTTAAATCTGTTTGTTCTGTCCTTGTTTTGGTTGTTGAGATTTGTCATTGTGTAGATTTGTGTTTATTTTTGTCATGTATATTTTCAAAAATTAATAAAATGTAGGAAAAAGAAAAAGATGAAACAGTAAGTCAGCAGTGAAGAGTATCACTTTTAAATACACATCACAGGTAAAGGGAAATCTGCAAAGTAGCAGCCTCTATTAAACCCATTGCTATTCTGTTTCCACGAAAATGATAGCTTTTATCCAAAACACAGTGTGATTCTGACCTCTTCATACTCAGTGTGCTTGTGTCCAGCCTGTAGAACCTCTCCAGCTCTTAAATATAAAGGTGGTTACATCACTATGCATACAGCTCCCACTCTATAACAAGAGAGCTTTTAGTCAACAGCCCTTAAAGTGCCTCAAGTATGAGCTTTGCATACACAATATATGCTGTAAATGATTGTGGTTGCTAGGTAGCATGATTTCAATGAAATGGCATGAAATAACGTTGTTAGCTATTATCTTCCTACAGACCGTCCTCCAACACAAATACCTCCACACTGTCGAACAGCCTACCTTTGTACTCGCTGCAGGGCTTGTCTTTTTGGAGGCCTTCATCAGTCAAAAGGAGATCTTAACACATGCCCATAACCAGTGGTAGAGGTAAAATCTGGAGCTCAGTCATCCTCAGTCATCCACCTGTAGCCACAACACAAGCCTTAGCAACACATCAGGTCACAGAACTCAGTAAGATCCTGTTTCAGATTCAGCACGGCGCAGAGTGAAACAAAACACACAAATCTGGGTCTGACATTTCCAAATCCTACCCTTTGTGTTTTAGTGCTACAAAATAAAACCTTATATTTATTCCAAGAAACAGCATCTGACAATCAATGTAATCAAAGGTTGGCTCCTGCTCAGTGAATACCAGCTCCCTCATGAATTCTGTCTTAGTGTGGAAAAACAGATTGATGCAGACTGACTAATGATTTCTGAGTGACATGCTGTGCAGCACCTGTGGCTCCCTCTTCACTCCTAATCTGAATATGACAAATACATAAACAAGTAAATACATTAAAAAGAATTCCATTTTTACAATTGAGTCCCTAAAACTCGATGGTTTCGTCCTATTTACATCCATATATAAAGTTGTATTCTATGCGTTTGCTGAGCTTCTTTAATGCAACTTCTTTACAATGGAACTTGTTTTTGCTGAATGCAAATGTATGTCAAGTCTTTAATAGTTAGGGATCAATAATTTCTGCTTGATTACCTCATTAGCAGTAAAGACTGGCACAAACCTCATGGATCATTGACGGAAAAGGATCTGACTGAGACTGAATGATTAAATGTGGGGGCAGGGAGGAGGAGCCAGCAATGATGTAACCCACTGTGGCAGCGGTATTTGACTATTAGTGTCAATCCACTGAATATGCAGCTTCATGTAAAAAATGCTCATTATAAATTCTCTCTAATATATAATAGGTAATAATCAGTTTCTGAAGGTTACTATTTGAAACACTGAAAATAATGTGGGACAAAATGTTGGTTTATCTCAACATACACAACCACCTCTTTTCTTAACCTTACTGTTGTGTTAGGGTTGGCACTGACCCATTACATTTGTATAAAAAAAAACATACAATTTTTTATTGCATCATGGCTTTTGACTTTGTCAGGAACCCCTATTTCAACAAAATAATAGAAAAAAAATTCCACTAAATTCTAAAATGCTGTGATTGAAATTATGACCTTAATGTTGTTAGGGTCAGTTTCAACCCAGTTATAAAAGTAAGATTAGAAAGCAATCATTAGAACCTAAACTGAAATCATAAGTGCACTGTCAGCCAACACACTGACACCAGCCCCTCCAACAATCATGTGAGTTTTAGGGGATTCTCATTTAGCCTTGTTCTCCAGTATACCTGCACAAAAACAAAACAAGCACAGACGGGCACGTCCAGACATGTGAGGTCAGTTCAGTCTAGAGTTGGTGACTGTCAGAGGTCACATCTAGGGGTATACTGACAAAAAAAGGCCCAGAGGCACACATCAAATATATTAAAACCAATATTTTCATTGATAAGGAAGAATAACAAGGGTAACCAAGAGATGAGAAACAAACATGATGATTGATAATTGTTTTTTGTGTATTTTACTGCTGATTTAACACATGGGTCAAACACAAGAGATGGTACCAGAGAGCTAAGACAAGAGGAAGGTTAACAAAAAAAAAAACAAAACAACACCCCCCCCAAAAAAAACCCCAAAAAACAAAAAAACACAGGTCTGTAGGATAACAAATATTGTGTGTGAATACTGAAAGCCTAGAATATAAAATGTTACTCAGTTGAGGTTTTAGATAGACTTTCATAAGTGACTACTTTAATTCATGATAATAAATTCACTGGATGCTTGCAGCTATGTGCTTTGCTAGAAGACATAATCTGTTGTAATCCAACAGGGGAGAACCTGTACAAGTGAAAACACTTCCAGCTGAGTCTAATATCACATTACTATGCATGAGAATGCCCAACAAATTTACCAAATCTACAAAATGAAATAATTCATAATTCACATGCTGTGTTTTGTGCTCATGTTCAGAATGCCTCTGACCCTGTTACATATAATCTGTGGGGAAAGGGGAGTGGGATGTGCGATGTGAAGGAGGGGGGGTCTCTGTGGCCGGGGCTTATGTTAGCATCATCAGGATTCAGTACACAGCCTGCAAAATGCAGCAAATGGGCTCTTCATTGGACTGACAGCTCTGAGTCTGCTGCCACACAGGGCTTCAATTAGCCTTCCAGAACAAGGCGGCTCCCAGGAGCTTTCTTTACCTCCCTCCCTACCCGGGGGAGTTTCTGGCTGACAGGAGGGGCTGTGAATTTTGA
>JAPTGZ010000023.1:16519422-16534816 GCA_029814645.1 Fowleria isostigma | reverse complement strand
TAAGGTTTCAATTACTATGAATAAAATATTTTTCTTCCATCACTCTTGGTTTTATTGGACTGTTAAAAAGTTCCTGTTTTTTTGGGTCACCCTGTATATATTGCAATATGAAAAAATACTCAGGAGGATAAAATAGCTATGGGGTGCTGACGTATATGGTCAAACAAATTAGTTGCATTATGTCTTGTTGTGGCAAGAGGTGCAAGGCATTGTTAATACAGAACCCAAGTTTCAAAATATCATCCTTCTTGTAGCTGAAATAATTTCAGATAACTGATGTTGTTCTTCTATTTGATACCAAGTCTTTGTTTTCTGTGATTTTCTCTTGTTCATTCCTCATTTTTCAGTGTTGTTGCCAGCAACTCACTCTTTTTAAAGCTTTTACTGCTGGATTTTTATCTGCTTTATCTGTTGATTTTGTCTGTTGAATTTGTCTGTCGTTTTCATCTGTTGTTTTATTATATATACCTGCTTTTACTGTGCACTTTGAGATTTGGTGTCAAATGTAAAGTGCATTACAAATATGATTTTATTATTATTATTATTATTGTTATTATTATTATTATTATTATTATTATTATTATTATTATTATTATTCCATGTGCAGGATAGATTAAGATTAAGAATGATTGTGACTGGTGGATCACTGTGTGCACTATGTGTCAAGTACCTATGAAATTAGATGAGAACATGTTTTGCTTTGTTTAGGGTCTGAGAACATGTTGAGTTCATTTGTCTCCTACATTTCAGGACCTGTGATATGACTATTGTGCTCACATAAATTGTGATCACGATGCTCAAACAATATATGTGCAGCTCTACCATCTACCGCCATGGGTACTGAAATGCGATTATAAGGCTATTGTATTCCAGAATACTAATATCTCCCAAAATATTGGTTCTATTACTTGCCAAGATATTTAATGTGGAGATGGGACTATTCCTCAACTATAGGCACCAAATTGTCCAGTTAAAAACATCTCAATTTCTCATAACTGTGCAGACACACCCATACAGAGGCTCTGAGACCTTTCGGTATTATGATATAGATTGATGATTTAAGACAAGACATGAGAACTTCCTCACCTGAGACCCACTTGTCATACATCCAAACATTTGTTCTGGTTCCAGCCGACCTTCTGAACTGTAAAGAAGTTCCATCGCTCTCCAAAGGTGCTACTGCATAAAGGTCCTCCTCTAAAAATAGCAGATAAGCATCATATGAATGTAAGAGATGTTCAATTATTGCGTGAATTTCATTGAAAATGCAGCAGATGGCCTACTCTACAACCACACGAGTTGTTATGATTACATAACCTCAATCACAGTTTTTCAAACCATAAAATACACAACCTATGATTATGCAAGAAGTTGTGTTTAACGTACCTACTGTGAGAGACAGTGAGTTTTGTGTGTACGTGTACGGCGAGATGCCTGTCCCCTCATAGCTCTCCACTATTTCATGTGACTGGTTATTTACTGAAGAAAACTGCAGGACAACAAAAAGTCAACAGACTATTGTGTTAATCTTGAACAAATGGTAAAGAGGAACGCTTCATGGACCTCCAGGCAGAAATTAAAAATAGTGAAAGCGGTGCTCTTTGGTAAAGAGACTGTCCATGCACAAAAAATAGACTATTGTGTTAGTTTGCCCTAAAAAAAAAGACAGTGAAAAACTACCAGCACCCAGACTCCACTTAAATTATAGACCGGTGCTTAATTAAACTTTAACTAGAACTTGATCACACAGCTCCATCCTTTGAAGAGAACGGCCCTGCTCCTGTTAGTATCATTACCAAGCCAAAACGGCAGTTTACAAGACAGATGTGACACAAGCTTAACATACATATGTTTAAGAACATACCAGCTTCCAGCACTGTGGGTTCTGTCCATTTGTGCCACAAACAAACAGACTGTCCTGAAACTTCTCGATGACTGTGATGACATTTTCACAGTGGTCCTACAACAGAAAGAATGGTATCGCTATGGTAAGACAAACACAGTAGTCCATATCTGTGTATAGTTATTGTATATTTAAATTATTTAAAAATATCATATATAACATTCTCCACTTACTTGACAATACATTTGATCAGTTGTTGTTAGGTTAAATTCCTGCACAAAACACCCATTGTTAGACACATTTCAAACAGGTTTTGTTAAGCATAGTTGTGAATTGTATATTAACTAAAATCCTCTTCTAGCCATAGTGAGAATGCTGCTCTGTACACTGAAAAAAATTATACTTTGGAACAACTTTAAAAAATTAGTGTAATTTGTTACACGTAAACTTGTTAGTTTTTCTCAAATCAATTTTTTTTATTATATGCTTTAAGACAAACTGAAAAATGTAAGATTAAACTGGAAACCATGAACTTTCATTAAAACAATGTACGAATGCACATTAAATAAATGACACAGTCGTTTCACTTTTTTCAGTGTAAAATCCCCAGAAAAGAGATTACAAAATATTTGAGATAGCTACTTGACAGATAAAAAAGAAAAATATGAAAACCATGTTTGGGTTTCTCAGGTTTACAGTCTTACATAAAAGCAGTTTCACTCAAGATAATGTATTCTCCTTAAAAAGCTTGCGTTGCTCTTAGCTGCCACAGTCTCATTTCCATTAGTGTAATGAAGATCTATACTTGTCAGAACTGAAGACTCATTTGTTCTAATTTCTTACAAACAACTAACAAGGTTATTACTGATTAATGAAGGATTAAGCACATTCACATTACGCAGACAGACTGCCAGATGGCTGTGTTGTCTGAATTATAAATGATAAAATTATAGAAACCCTGGTTTAATAATGCAATCTGATGTTCTGGTTGGGTCATGTAGTTACCATCAGAAGTTAATCAGCAGTCTCTGTTTTCGGACTATATTATCAGCTGGTTTTGAAGGCTATGGGTGTCTGTGGGTGCTGCCAGACAGGGCCATTGTGTTCTTTACAATAGTGCGACAGCCCATCTGCTACAGTACAGGCGCTTATTATGTACCCAGCTGCTTTACAACCTCGACTGTCACACTCATGAATCACAAAATGCTGCTAGGACCACATCATTAAAACAGAAGGCAGTCATGTGCAAAACACAATGCTGCAGGTAATCAAATCAACACAAACGGGAAATAAAAGCAAATATTCCAGCAAAACCCACCTCTATAACATGATGATCATTCACATCAAGTTTTAACACAAAGTCACTGCCCCCAACGTACATCTCTTCAAAGTCCTTGTTATAAAACAGCACACTGTGGTTTTGATTTACTTTGTATTCAAATACACCATTGACCATATCTGGAAAAAAGAAAGAACAATCAATTGGCACATTTTAAACAGAAGAATACAATTTACTGAACATGTCAACAACTGCACTGAGCACTTGAAAGTTATACTTCTTCTCACTCCCATCAGGCTACAAAGGGTGTGTATTAATATTGAATTACTGTATATGTTTATGTACATTTGTGTAGATATAACAATATGTATATTATTTCATCTTGGTGTTTACAGTCTGTTGTGTTTTATATTGTTCTCTTTAATAGGTATATTTTTGTTTTGTATGTTGTGTTTAAGTCAGCTTGGTGGACTAATAAATGTTTACAACTATTTTTTCTTATATGATTTCAATCATATAAGCCACTATGGGTGTATAGTATTAGTGAATTATTGCATATAGTTATGAGTATTTGTGTACATAAATAGATAGATAGATAGATAGATAGATAGATAGATAGATAGATAGATAGATAGATAGATAGATAGATAGATAGATAGATGGGTGTTATGTTATTTCTGTTACTGTGAACTGAAGCAACATTGTAGAGTGCACAAGCTCAAAATAAACCTACCAATGTACACTTGTTATTTGAGCATGTTACTCTGATCATCTAACCATAAATTTAAATGGACTTAAATGATTTTTAAATACAGCAATAACTCCAAAAACAGAAGGTAAAGAATATACTGCCATCCGCAGCAAAGCACAAGTTAAAGAGTGGATTTAATGAAAAGGTAACCAGCATGGATTGTCCTACCTTCGCTCACAAGTCTGGGTGTATTTTTAAATCCAAGAGTTGGTGCGTCAGTCAGTAGAACGCCAAGAACCGACTGAAAATCCACAGCAAGCCAAGTATAGAGCAAAACAAACCGCTTCATCTTCACACTCTACCAGTTCTCATGTTCGCCTTGTGAATGACTTATGCCTCTGTAGACGACGACTCCTCCTTTTTCCTCCTGTCCAAGGTTAGACGAGATTTAACATGACTGAAATGCAGCTCTCTCTCTCTCTCTCTCTCTCTCTCTCTCTTTTTTTTTTTTTTTTTTTTTTACGCAAAACGCTTAATTGTGCGTAATTTCGCGCAAGATGTATTGAAAAACTATGTGATCAATGGGTGGTGGAGTATGTATGGTTTCAAAGGCTAAAATCACCTGTCCGGTCGGTAGCTCACCTGTTTAATCCCGATTTAAAACGGGAGACCAGCTAAATTAAAGGTGACATTCGACGTCGTGCGCAGCCAAGTTTCCCGAATGGAACAGCTCACGTACAGGCATCTCAGACTAAAACAGCTCCACAAACAGGTAATGAAACATCGTCTGCGATCTGAAAGGGACGTAAACTCCGGTCTCTCGTCTATTTACCTCCTGAAGTTCACATCCAGTCCGTTTACTCTTCAAACAGCAGTGACCCCGACAGACGCAACACGAAATGCGCAGAATCCACGGACATCAGTGTTTCTATTTCAAGACTCATTCGATTCAAATGTCATTATATTAATTTACTATAAAACAGATTCAGAAAACACGAAAAAAAATCATGATTACAGAAGGAAAAAGCATTTAGAAGTAGGCTGGATACATGAATGCACACGATTTATCTTCAACTGTCAAACATGTCTGTTACTCATCACCTGGCCACCCACGTTTGTTTGACTTTAAGCAGATTTGTGCAGAAATACAGCCTTACATGGTGTTTCAAGTGTAATGAATAAGTTAAGGGGTGGATATGTTGCATATTCTAGCACACAAGGCAATTTTAATAGCTTTTTTTTTTCTTTTTTTACATTGTGTAAAGGTCCTATCAATGGCAGGATTATGCTATAAATTATTATTACGTCTGCGGAGATATATAAATTAAAACAGGAACTGCAGCAGTCGGAACATTTTATGGTTGGGTAAATTCATGGTTCAGTCTGGTCGATCCACCCAAACGTCCAGTGGTGTCCATCAGCTCAGCATTATGAGAGAAGTACTTATTAGTCTGCAGTGGAAAACTGTGGCGCCGTGATGTGAAAAGTATAGTTTTCACTGGATGCACGCACTCACATTGTCGTCATCTGAAACATTGTTTCCATACTGATTCTTTCCTTTGTATCTCCCTTGTGTTTTTAACAGAAATCAAGTGCATCCGGGAAGAGATTTAAAAAGTTTTCATTTTCAGTCCTTAAAAGCAAACCATTGTATGTTTAATCATTTTTAAAGTTTTTAGCAAATTGTTTTTGGAAATGACTATGCTGTTTTCCAACCCTTGAAACAGAACTGTATTGTCTCACATCATATTCTTTTGGCAGTGTATGACTGCTGCAGGCATGACCAAGAATAGATCTGATATTGCTGCTCACAAGATTAGTCTTACTTCACACGTAAGGCACTGTAGTAAACCACAGATTCTACATGTATTGTTACAGTTTTATCATCATTACATCTTACATCTCTCGTCAAACTCATCATCATAAGTGTATTTTCTAGACTTCTAAGTTTCTGCATTGTTAGCTATTTTAATTGTCATAACTTAGTGTAAACTACTATTGATTTACTTTATATTTTCATGTAACGTCTGGGCTTTACCTCAACTTTCACAGGAGTTGATTGAGTTGATTAAAAGAGAATAAACTGATTTAATAACAATCGTTCTGTTCCACCAACATCAGGACCATCACATACAGTACGTTTACCCTGAAGCTCCGCCTCCTCCTCTCCCTTCGGCCAATCAGACGTGAGGACGACAGTTCTTTCTGGTTTGTACTTCCTGCAGCTCAGCTGACAGACAGCGATGGTAAACATGTTTATAATACTTTTATTTTAGACACAAGTAGCATAATGTAATTTGTACTTTTGAATCTTATTTAATTATTCATCATTCTAGGTTCACGTATGTCAAATGACCATTTATTTCAACATTGTCGAGTCTTCTAAAGAGCTAACAAGCTAAGCTAGTAACGCTTCCTTGTAGTGACCCGTCTTAAATGTAAATGCTAATGTTAACTCACAGGTATCGTAAGGGTTGTTTTTTTTCACTGCTGAGAACTGTAACAGTTGGGTTTGTTTTTTTTTCTCTGATGTAGCGGTTCCGTTTTTGTGGCGATTTGGACTGCCCGGATTGGGTACTTGCAGAAATTAGCACATTAGCAAAAATGGTAAGTGATCGTTGACCATAACAAAACAGAGCTAAGTTTGTGTTTCCTCTGTGGATTAACATATGTTTAATCAATAGTCCAGCGTTAAGATGAAACTCCTTTGTGCCCAAGTGCTCAAGGATTTGCTTGGAGAAGGAATTGATGTAAGTCCTGGTTTTACATCCACATACTCATACAATTACCTTAATTTCCATAGTTCCTTAAAACTAATCTGTGCTTTTTTTCCCTCCCGTTTCTTTAGTATGACAAGGTTGCAAAGCTTACTGCAGACGCAAAGTTTGGTAAATCCCTTTTCGTCCTGACTTATTTATGTACACTTTTTTTTTTTCCTCAGTCATGCTTGTATGGCAGGTTTTGTTGTATAAGGTGTGTTCATCTTTTCAATCCCTCTTGCAGAAAGTGGAGATATTAAAGCCAGTGTAGCAGTGCTTAGCTTCATCTTCTCCAGTGCTGCAAAGCATGATGTTGACAGTGAATCTCTGTCCAGTGAGCTGCAGCAGCTTGGTCTACCTAAAGGTGTGTTTTCTGTGATGCTTTCAGCTTGATCTCAAGAATTTGCTTTGTAATTAGGTGTGGCATCTAATGCAATAACGCAGGCCTTTGTGATTAAAGTTGCATCTCTGTTCTGCAGTACCCTCCTCTTAGTCCAAATCAGAAAACTAAATGTAACGGCAGATTAATTGAAGTTGTTTAACATTAAGGAAAAGTGAAGCCACTTCAAATAAAGACATGAGTACGCAAGTCACATCTAACAATTGGTAATTGCAGGTGTCAGTCAAATACTCAACCTCATAGTCTGTATGAAAATGCTTTTGATTTCCAGAAATCTGCATTACTGAGTAGAATTTCTACCTTATGAAAACATAGGGAAGGAGTAGATGTATAAGTGCCATGTCCTCACAGACCACTTGAATTATCTGATGCCGAAGGGGAATTATGGTTTTTTTTGTTTGTTTTTTTTGTCCAGCCATGCTGAAAAACTGTCAAGCCATGCAGCTTTAAAGACTGCAAAACAGAACCACACATTATTTCAAGTGCTGAGTAAAAAAATTTAGATTCATTCACGCATTTGTTCTCCAAACTGCTTAGTCCTCGAGGGGTTTGTGGGGATGCTGTTACATTGCTTCTTCCAAGAAATAAGACTCCTGATGAAAGCAATACATTTGCGTCACAGAACATGCTGATCTTTTACTGCCTCAACCTTTTAGTTTATTGTGTTACTTTGGTGGTTTAATACGTTACTTAGCACTTCAGATGTCTTTACTTGGATCCAAACAAAGTGGTAACTTTCTTGTTCTGCAACATAAAGTTAAAGGGGTCTGGTGGCATGTAAGCGAGTAAAAGGGCTGAAAATATAGTATAAAATTCTATGGATATCTTGTTTTTTTGTGGTTAAAATACATGTGCTGCTGCCTCTGAACCACATTCCATTGCTTACTTTCTATAACGGTACTTATATCAGGTTCTTCACCTACAGAGGACATGCTCTCTGGATTTCTGAGCAGAGAATATTGTGTCATTTTTCATTCAACACCTTATGATCTCTTTAAATTATCTAAATATGACTCCAAGCTTAAACACATTTTTTCTGCTTTATTTCTACTTTGTATAGGTTGATTAAACACTTTAATAAATACTGCATCTTCATCAGGTACAAAGGCACCTGACTGAACTGAGCCGCAGGGAGGGAGTTTTATGTTGCGTAAAAATGAACTGATGCCAGTTTAATTCCTTGAGACTTTTTGTTAAAGGCCCACAAAGGTAAAAACAATCTGACTCATTTCTTTTGGTAGTAGTGTGTTGTTGGCCAGACACCAGTGTTTCAGACAACAAACAGGTCCTTAATACACTGTTACATATTTAGATTCTGATGCAGACAGCTCCATTTTCAAAACCAAACAGAGTCAAATCACAGGCCACTGCATTGTCTGCTGTGTAATGATAAGATGCCGGTGCTTGAGGGAACAGAGTATGCACGCAGTGGACTCAGCCTTGTGACTTTGGTTCACTAGTAATCGCTTTTAGTCAGTCCACTTTCCAAGAGCTTGACTTTTCTTCTTCAAAAGTGGTGAGGATATCCCCTGTATTTAACTCATAGCCAGAGCTTTTTTCTTCCGTTAACTGCTATTCTGTTACAGAGAATTTGTTTTCAATAACAATGTATTGAAATACCTGTATATTATGTTTTTGAGATTAATACTGACTTTTAGTTACCCACATCTGTTTTAGAGCACACAACAGGACTGTGTAAATCATATGAAGATAAACTTTCTGTGCTGCAAGAGAGACTAAGACAGACAAGTCTGAGATGTAAGTATTTTTCTTGGTCTTGGCCTTTTAAAAGAGGAAGGTGCCCATCATATGTGCTGTCTTCTGTCTGGTGGAATTTTCACTGACAAAGGCAGATGTCTGTTCTGCACTGTAATAAATTTCAGTGGGACGTCTGGAGGCAGTTTCTTGGCGTGTTGACTATACTTTGAGCTCCAGTGAGTTGAGGGAGGTGAATGAACCAACAATTCAGCTGAAACTGCAGGTGCAGGGCGCCGAGTCAGGCTCCACAGAGACGACTGTTGTGTCTGTTTCTGCTGACAAGTTCAGAGTCATGCTTTCAGGTCAGTTCACTGTCTTGTTAATACATCACTTTCTATTAGTTTTTCATTAGGAATAAACATTTTGGCTTTAGGTAATTAGTATTATGCTATTCTTATAACATTTGTGTTTATTTTTACAGAGCTCAAACAAGCCCAGACTATGATGAATGCACTTCAATGAAGAATAGACTTTTTCTGACCCTGAGGACTGATCAAAAAGTGGACACAAATGCCAAAAGTGCCATATGTAAATCAAGTATAAAACTTTTTTGTATAATTCTGTCATCTGAAAGCTCATTATTAGTACATTCATTTGATTGTTGTTGTTTTTGTTGTGTAATTGTATTTTTCTAAACATTAAAAATACTGGCGAAACTATGTTTTTGGACACGATTTATCAAACATTGTTTAGTACCTCATATTTTAAAATAAAATGTGCTAATACTTTGTATTTTACCATCAAATGGTTATTAATAGCTAAATAAAACAAGGTAAAAAAAAACATGGTTTTAGTTTTTGTAGTCGCCTACAAATCCCATCATGCATCGAGGGCCATACATACTTGCATTCACTCTCCCCTCACGGTGCATTTCTTGTTCCTATAATGTGTTTGAGAGAGAGAAACTGTTTGTAACTGGTGGCGGTGAGGTTTTAGAGAAAATAAGTAAATCACTCACCTAGATCTGAAAAATAAAGAACGTAAATACGATCCCGGGAATCTCGCGATATTTCGAGATAGTGGAGCTAGGTGCTCGTTTTGTAATGTCAACGCGGTAGTTTGGTAACATATTATGAAAGCCTGCTTTGCAGGTTTACACCAGCAGCCCAGCGGAGATTCAGATGGACAGCGTTTATGAAACACTTGAAGTTTAAATAAGAAAACCTGTCAGCTCCATTCGTTAAGTTGATTTCATCGTTTGGGTAAGTTATCTGAACTGACGCTTCTTTCACCTGAATGAAAACACACCTTTCTGTCCTGAGGATACATCATGTGAACCAGCCTGGTTTTCCTTTGGTACTGTGGACTACAGCCCACATGGACATGCAGAGGCTGAATCACCATGTTTAGTCTGCGGTTGTGCAGTAGTAAAGTTGTGAAGATGATTCTAGAAAACCTGAGCCCTCAGTGAAAACTCTACAGCTAACAGATAATTGTTTCTCAACATTTTTCATCTTTTTCTACTCTGTATGTCTTATGTATGTCTTAATGCTGTTTCAGAGCCTTCTTAGCACTGCCAGTGTTTTTGGAAGAAAATCTGCTGAATCCTTTATTTTTCCCCTCCAAGAAAAGTTGAGGTTCCACCACAGCTGTAACTGTTCAAACAAAATGCCTGAAGGACCTGAGCTCCACTTGGCTAGCTGTTATGTGAACAAAATGTGTGATGGAGTGGTGTTCACTGGTGCAGTTATAAAATCCGAGGTCAGCAAGAGTCCTGATGTGCCCTTCAACTCTGAGGCCTATCGCATCACTGCCACTTCCAGAGGGAAGGAAGTCAAGCTCACACTGACGCCCATAGGTGATGATTCAAAGAGGAGAGTTAAGGCAGGACAAGCTGACCAGCCCATGGACATCGTCTTTCGCTTTGGGATGTCTGGCTTTTTCCGCTTAACCAGTGAGGATGACCTCCCAAAACACTCACATCTGCGGTTTTATTCCAAAGAGAAGCCTTGCAGAGTGCTAAGCTTTGTGGATGCACGCAGGTTTGGTACCTGGCATCCCAATGGGACATGGCAGCCAGACAGAGGACCCTGCATAATGTTTGAGTACAAAAGCTTCAGGTTGGGAATGCTATAATGCTCATGTATCACTTACATCTGCCCCAAGTCAAATGTCATCTCACACTGATCAGAACGTTATTTTTCAGGGAGAATGTTTTGTCCCACTTGTCTGACCGTGCCTTTGATCGGCCCATCTGTGAGGTTATGCTCAACCAGAAATATTTTAATGGCATCGGGAACTACCTGAGGGCAGAAATTCTGTACAGGTGAATAACACTCACAACTCCTATAACAATTCACTTATGTCTTTGTAATAATGCACATACTTAATATGCCTGATTCTTCATGATTTTCAGTTGTAAATGCATAGTTTAGTTAGATTCATTAAATTAAACATTTGAATTTGTATAAAATGTCCCGTAGGTGATCAAACTTGGGGTAAATGATCTGTATCCCTCCCACTCTTACAGATTAGAAAGCCAGTGTGTTTGTCATTAACACACATTTAAGAAAGATGGGAAAGTTTTGAGATTTCACATATAGTACAGAGGAGGGGTGTATGATATTGGTACAACTTCTGATTTGAGTGTTGTGAACATTGTGATAACAATAATATTGTAAAATTTCTCATTCACCTATAGAAATACCAATTTCATCTACTAATGAAAATGTTCCTTAATAATGTTAAAATGAGCCAAATGTTTGTATAGTGATTCAACTATTTATAATTTAAGACAAAATACTGTACTACTACAATCAGTGACAAAATTCTGTGGTAGAACCTGGTGGTGCTGCTACCATAGACCTTCACACACAAACAGTCAAATATTTTGTCATTTTATTCACCTATAACAAACAGTAAATGACATAGATGTATTTCATAGTAACAAAAGGGCCAGAGTACCACCATGTAAGAGCTTAACTAAATAATATTCCATTGCTTGCCTGATTTGGTAAATACTCCATATAAAAATAAAATCATTAAATATAAGTGTGCAGGCCTTGGTCAAAGTTTTGCTCTGAAAATATTCACATTTTTTCAACACTAATAACATGTAAACTTACATTTAACCAGCGGTAGTAGCATTACTTCAGGTTTTTTGCCAGAAAAACTATCATGTTAGAGTGGTAGAGAAAACCACTCTGGTGCCCCATGGAGTGGAAAACAGAAAGTTAATGAAAAAAAAAAAAAGATAAATCATTGCACATCTCTGCAATATGAATATTGCACAATAAAAGATTATAATTAACCAAGTACCAAAGCAAAGCCACTCTGTACTGGGGCTGCACGATGTATAAAAAAAATACCTGTACTGTGATAATGATTTTTTATTCTGTTATCTCTGGCTTCTAAGCCCTACTTTCTGGGCACTTCCTGTGTGAAAAAGGAGGGTGAAAGTATGTTTTGCATTGTTAAGATAAAGCCCAAGAACAGTACCAGCTCCCATGAGTTTCAAGGACTTTTCCTCTGATATAAAGTGAATGCCTGTCTTTCTTGTCGGTTCTCTACTTCCTGTGGGGAGCCATGGTGATTCAGCTTCTTTAAAAAACAAAAGGGCCTTTTTTGTGTGAGCTTTTAAAGAATGAGTCTAAATTTGTGTCTTTCTAGGTTAAACATCCCACCCTTTGTGTGTGCCAGGACTGTACTGGAAGGCCTTGACTCAGAGGATTTATACGAAAGTGAGAAGCCTGTGAAAAAGGAGTTCTCAGACGCCAAGGTGAAAGAACCCAGACAGAAATGCATTTATCAAGTCATCCTACGCTGACCCTCAACCATCTTATATTTTCTTACACTGCTTTTCTTTGTTCTGTGTTAAAGGGTGCAGGCAGAGTCACAAAGATTAAGGTGAAGGAAGAGAAGACAGACCTGCTCAGACTCAGTCATACTGTACCTCTGGAGGTTGTAAACCAAGGTTGGTTGTTGTCTGGTCCACTCTGAAATGAATCTCATTTAGGTCTTATAACCCATCAGAAGGTAACTTCGCTTATTGTGTTACGTACTTACTATGTTTTATAAATTAGGAGGAAAAGGCTATGATCCAGAGAAGGCCGACTACTCTGATTTTGAGGCGTGGCTGCAGTGTTACACCGTGGATGGAATGAAATCTGTTCGGGACCACAATGGAAGAACTATGTGGTTTAAAGTGAGTTCAGGTCAAAGCTTTGTTTTATTTACAGGAACAAAATTTAACGTGTCACTGATGGTCATATCTTCTATTCTTATGTCAGGGAGATCCTGGCCCGATGGTGCCTAAAGGTATGCAATAAATTAAAATATCACAACTGAACAGAATCTGAGAAGAATGGAGCAAATTGTATTAATGTTATCCCATATTTCTGTTCAACACAGAAATTAAGTCACCTAAGGCAAAAAAGAGAGTGAAGAAAGAAGATGACCATGATTATACAGACAAGAAAAAGGTGAAAATGCTCAGTTTTTGCAGGACTTGAAAGGAATTGTGCAGATTTAAGTCTAACACCAATCTGAATTCTTCAGGTTTCCAGGAGTCGCTCTGAAAGCACATTAAAGAGAAAGCTGATCAAAGAGGAAACTGTGATCAAAACCCCTAAGAAAGAAAAGGATGCACGTCTCAAGGAAGCCGGATCCAAGAGAAGAAAGACCGAAAAACCTCAGGAAATAAACATACCTCAACGTGAAAAGAGATCAACTGCACGGAGGAGGAAGAGCAGTAGTAATGACACAGCGGCAGGTGACTTAATATTGCATCTCAAAATGAAAATAATGTGAACTACAGTTTTATTTCCAAACTCTGTCTCATTGCAGGTTCACAGAGGCAGAGCAGGAGAGTGAGCAGCAAATAAATACAGGGTGACACTGGTCTGTTTTTATACGTTTTATAAATTTTTTAATAAAAAACACTTAATGAATTGTTTGTTTTTTCTGTTTATTGGCTTGATCCTGAACTGCAGACCGTTTCATTAATAAACTATTACAAGACAAGAAGTAGTGAAACAATTTGAAAGGGGCTGAACTGGAGGATAATTCCATCTGATGTGATGCGTGCGGGCTGGGTGGCGTCCGGTCTCTCCATGAGATCACAACTGAAAGAGGAACAAAGGTTTATGCTATTATTATTTCATGCCACAATACAACAAAGCACTGCTATAAATAAAAAAAAAACAAACAAAAAAAAAAACCCTAATACTTACTGCCACGCTTCTCTGACGTGAAGGGCAGTGCGTAGGGTTACAGTCACGCTGCTTCCATGTGACTCATACAAACGGGCGACAAGCGACTCCTTCCTGTCCTCCGCCTGTTGTGGTAAATGGAGTAAGGAGTCATTAATTAGATGAGATTAAAGGATGTGTTTAGTCAGATGTCAGGTGCCCATGTGCGCAATGGATTTAATTTGGTTGAAGTGGCTGGATTCAATTCTGTTTGATTTTATTTCACAACACTTTATATTAGGAAGAGCCCTTTTAGCCCATAAAGACCCAGCACTACTTTTGTGTCGAATCCCAAATAAAATGTTCTCTATATTTAACCTTTTTAACCATAGAGACCCAACATCCACCATCTACCAAAATCATGTACGTATATAAACTGTTAAATCCCTGTTGATCCACCAATACATGGAAATAATTGTAAATAGTTATCTTTTCATGCTCATGACCCATTTGGACGTTAAGAGGCTCTGTAGTTACCATGGAAACACCCTCATCTTCTACAACATTGATTGACCAGTAAAATCCATGGAGTTGGATCAATAACAGTGGATTGACACACTGGGGCCATGTTCAATTAATTATATATTTTGCTGAAAAAGTCACTTTTTCTTCAGTTTTCTCTGTTTTTGAGAAAATAATCCTCAATTTTACTCTAGAGTTTCATGAACATCTACATAATTAGTAAATTAAATGGTGGAAAATACCTGATTTTTACAGAAGAAAACAAAATACAGAAGATAATATTACAATAAAGGGTGACAAACCACTTAAGGATGGTTAAATATAGAGGAAAAAATTATTTGGGAAGATGTCACACTGGGTCCTTATGGGTTAAATAGCCAACATGGAAACAAGCTGGGTTTACATGAAGTCAAGTGCCTGAGTGTTCACATGGGCACCAAGCCATCGTTTTAAGGCTTAAGTGAAGCTAGGTTGAACAAGTACTGAGTGACATACCTGTTTAATGGTCTCCAGGATCACAGCGGGATGACTGACGGAAAAGGCGCTCCAGGCCACAGTGTCGGGACAGCTTTGGATTAATCGTAAAGGAAAATTGAGGTTGTATGCACACTGGATGACGGAGGAATCTTGGAATGATCCTGCAGCACAATAACAAATTCCTTGGTTAAATTTAGTCAGAGTTAATGATTTTCAAAAGTATAAACCAGGAGAGCTGCACAATATATCGTTTGAGCATCGTCATCGCAATGTACATGTGCACAATAGTCACATCACAGGTCTGGCAATGTAGGAGGCAAATGAACTCGACATGTTCCCATCTAAGGTAAGGTACAGTGAATCACCAATCACAATAGTTCTTAATCAGTTTGGAGTGAGTCACTGGTAACAACACTGAAAAATGAGTAAAAAACAAGATAATATCACTTAACCCATAAGGACCCAGTGTGACATCTGTGTCACATCCTAAATAAATTTTTCTCTATATTTAACCGTCCTTAAACGGTTTATTGCCA